>CBVK0100410174.1:0-12566 GCA_900067695.1 Picea abies | reverse complement strand
CCCCAAATCAAAACAAATCAAATTCAAATAATTTTAAAATGGTATAGTGGTAAGAACCACATGGGTGGCACGCCGGTTGGGTGGCCCTTCCCAAAGATTTACCCCTGCCTGGAGGTCGTGTGGTCGAGTCCTGCCAACTACATAAATTTTAAACCATTGTCCGTGTGACATGTGGTGGCCCTTAGTTGGGCCACCTGTCACCAATACATTCGCCACAATGCCACGTGTCAAGAAATGATTCGTCCACACAACTGCCAACCAACACCTGCCACATATCGCACGGCCCTGCCAACTCAACATTTACCATGTGTTGTACGGCCCTACCACGTCACCATCCGTACAAACTGTACAGTCAGCACATTTTTTTGCTTGTTTGACGATTTGAACAGAACGCGATATCTCACTCATCCGACGTTCGTTTGAACCCGAACAAGTTGCGTTGAGTTCATGACAACGAGGTCTACGCACCCGTTCGATTTGAAGCAATTCCGAGCACTTTGAAATTTGAGCAAAATTTGATCCCCTAGATCACATGGAGACCAAAATGAACTCAACTCATAATGTTCGAAGAAAATAGGAGGGAACCTCCCTAGTATTGTAGGAAGGTTTATCAAATATCATAAACCTTTTATCCATCCAATTGTCTCTCTAAGATAGCAATGTGCATGTGTCCATGCAAAGAATTACCTGTCTCGAATCAAGCAACTGGTAGTTTCTAGGGAACTACAAATGAACAACTAAACAATACTCTCCTTTCTTATATTGAATTTTTTTACCTCTTCCTTAGTAATGCCAATTGAGTAGCACTCTCTCATGTTGTCCCTCTATTTGAAAATATAAGATAATTGGCCATGGGGATGGCCAATAAAAACAATGATGGTGTCAAGTGAAGTGGCCAATGAAATATGAGATGACTCTGTTGTGTTCCTAAGATCCCTAATTAGGGTTTTAAGTCCATTTAGACATTGATTAATTTCATTGTATTGGACTTGTGGGGAGTTAAGATTTGGGGTTTCATTGGGTTTTGCTCCATAGTGTTGGAATAACAATTTCAACTAAACAATAACAAATTTTTCTTAAAAAATATGGAAATTTCTAAAATTTAAAAATTATAAAAATGATATTCAAAATAAATTACACATAGAAATGAGATCTTCTCTCAACAAGATGTTGAGTGCCAATGATGCTAATGTCCGAGCCATTCTTTCCCTCATCAATTTTGGCCTAGATGATAAAGCATGCTCATGTTGTTGAAGGAGAAATCACCATGATTGGTGAGAAATGAATAAAAAGGGGGTCACATAATTGATTTTTTATGCATTTAGAGATAGGAACGCACATGAGTTCATGTTCATGCACACTAATAAATATGCATGCATTTTTAACACGCACATTATTTTTTAAAAGATACACATGGACTCTTATATTCCATGATGCACTAGCATGCATGGAGCTTCAACAAGGGTCAAGGCTATTTAAACCATAATGCGTGTGTTCTTATAGTTTTCTAGAAAACTAATGAGCATGTGTTGCTATTGCAATGAAAATGGGTACCATGTTCGTGTGCCCACTCATAGTAGTTTTATTATTATTGTAAAAATTGATAACTATTATAACAATTGATTAAAAAAAAATTGTTATTAGTATTATTGGTAGCACAACCACATAACAATTATCGTAGTAAAAATAATGTCGCAATGTCACATAATGTTAAATCCAACCAAAATGTTGCACTTTGACATAACATTGAATTGGATCAAAGTCAACTAAAGACAAAGTCAATCATAGTGAAACAAATACAATCAAACTTAATCACAATCTTCCAAAGTTAGCCAATGTAAGTCTTAGTATAAGAAACCAAGACCCACGAACCATCTCTGGGGCCACACCAACCCTTAACATGGGTTGATTTTTTGGGGTTGATTTGACTATTATTATGTATTATCAAAATTACATAATTTATTTATTATTAATATATTAATATTACTATATTATTATTATAATAATATTATTAGTATTATCAATATTATTACAAATTAATTAATAGTTAATATTATTATTTATAATAATATTGGTATCTTTATAACGAGCCTAGATTCATTTAACTTCTGATTTATAAAGCACTGAAAAGGATGTGCAAACCTTTCACCTTTTCTCACTCTAAAAAAGGTTTACACCTAAAGAGATTTGATCCCTATAGAACTTCATAGATTCTAGTTAAATAGATCTATGTTGGTTGTTATTCATTCAAAGTGTATGTATATATAAATATATAATGAAGTTGACATAAATTATTATTAATTTATTATTTATTATTATCATTATTTTAATGTATTAAGTTACATGAAAATCTCTTATGTAAAAATATTATTATTATTATTATTTTAATGTTATATATAGAGAGATTTTCATGTAATTCAACAAATAAAAATAATAATAATAATAATAATTAAAATGATAAAATGATAAAAATTTATATTAATTCTATATATATATATATATATATATATATATATATATATATATATATATATATATATATAATAACCAATTTAAATTCACTTAACTTCGAGTCTATTAAGGATTAAAAAAGATCAAATCTCTCTAAGTGCAATTCTTTTTTAAAATACTCCCCATACTAAACTAACATTTATAGAAACAATAATAATAATAAGAAATATTATTAGTTACTTTTAATATTGTTAATATTGATATCAATATTTTAAATTTAATTTATTTACCCATTAATATTAACTAATATTATTAGTTACTTTTAATATTATTAATATTGATATCAATATATTAAATTTAATTTATTTACCCATTAATGTTAACTATAACAATTATCTAATTATAATACAATTATATAATTAAAAGTAAGTGTTATAGATATATATTATTAATTAAAAATGGAAAATAATGTAAATTAATCTATATCAACCACTTTAAAAAAAAAATTGCTGATATTAGTGAGTTGGAGAGAGAACACTTTATTTTGCAATATTAACTAAAGACAAATGTTTGCGATATAAGACAAGTATAATAAAATATGAAGTTAAAAGTCTTTGCCATTAATTAAAAAGACATTTAAGAAAATGTAACCGTATATTAAATGTTGATAGTGGTTGGAGAATATGTACGAAAACAGATTTATTTTATCATTGGAAAGAAGCTTCGTACACATGACAACACTGAATCTCACTATTACAGGATACTTTCTCTGCCAGCTTCGAAAGTGTGAACCATGGATCTATGATTCCAACACAGCTAAAGTAAACGCCGATATTTCTAAATTTTGATGAGTGAAGATTCATTACATTTTGGTTTTTTGGTTTTTTGCTCGGAAGGAAGATATCTCATCGTTCCATAAAATCAGGATCTGTAAAATTCATACATACAGTCAGGATCTCAGAATCTCAAAAATTTATACAAGAAAAGATTGTGTGGACCGTAGGCTGTAATAAATACAAGTTTGTACTGGCAGTTAAACTGTACAGGTTGCCTATTTTTCTTCATTCAGCTTTACAAGTTTGTACTGGCAGTTATACAATATATGTCGCCTAATTTTCTGCATTCAGCTTTACAAATTTAGCAGGTCTAAGTTTACACATAAGATTCTATCATAGCTTCGCTGTCTCTCCACAATTCCATAGCTCTATCTGGATCATTCGCCAAGCTAGAAGCAAATGCTTCATTACAATCTACAAAGAATTTTCCAGAGATGTTTTTCAGGTTGGGATGAGCTGCAACATAGCACGTTGTCGATGCCGCCTGTTAAAGTACACAGATTTAAAGGTCAAGCTGCAAGTTATTCAGACGATTCTAACTCTCTTTAGCCTTATATATTAAAATGCAGTACCTCTGTGGGTGCAATCTACTTAAAGAAACAGGTCTGGAGTAACAAAGTTGTTTGGTTGCCTAAGAAATTGCAGGTGCAAGAAGCGAATTAAATAAGTAAACTAAAGAACTAATTAAAAGAGGCATGGAAAGAAGCTGTATGAGAAATCTCACCTGAGGAATCGATTTTAGGAGTTTTGATGTAAGGAAGAAAACCAAATCTGTAAAGAAGATGTAATTCTTTAGTCAATTTTTCCTGTAATGCTTCCAAACATAATATACAAAAAGTAAAGCAGAGATAAACATGTCATGGGCGTCACCTGTGATAAGTCCCTCGCGGTCTCTGGTAAGTCTGGTCTTTACAATGCCGGGATGAACAGAATTTGCGGTCACATTAGCCTTCATTTTCTGCATTCTAGACGGAGCTTCTGTTAAATGTTTATTTTCTTGAAAGCTTTGATTTGAGTGGTTAAAGAAACGTAGGGCAAGATTCCAAAGCTATACCTCCAGTCTCAATGCAAGTTCTTTTGTGTGAAGAATATTTGCCAGTTTAGATTGGGCGTACGCGCGGGTGGCATCGTAGCTGTAACGTTTACAGGATTAGTATATTAAACAGCAGACCTGTATCTAAACACCGAGTCTAAATCTAGAACGAAAAGGTAGTAGAAACCTAATACTCGAGGGTTTTTACCTCTTAGGATCGTTTAACTGGTCAAACTGGATTCTTTCTTTCCCCAGCCAGCTGTGAATACAAGATGAAACATTTATAATCCTTCCTTGAATACCTGTTTCCATAGCGGTTCGGATCATTTTGTTGAATAACAGCTTAGTTAAAAGAAAATGACCTGCAAATAAGCACGGCTAGTTAGAGCAGTGCAGGGTTTTAAATTAACAAAGGATTGTAACTAAGCTCTTCCCTGTGATATTACAAAGATTGCAGGCATGTTTGTATGCTTACCGAGATGGTTCGTAGCGAAAGTCATCTCAAAACCATCCTGAGATACCTGGAATTCATGACAAAACTTTCCCGCGTTGTTTCTGCAAGAAACACACCGGAGAGCACGCACATACAGAGCTCTGAGTTAGTAACTGCATGCTTCAGGGTATCCAATTTCTTTTGATCGGTTTCTGTAATATTTCTATTACTTCATAGAAGCAAGAAAATTTTCCTGCATTTTAATAAAACTCACATCAGAATATTGAGCGGTAAGCCGAGGGATTCAAAGTTTGTGGCAAATCTTCTTATTGATGCAAATGAGCTGAGATCCATCTCCATCAATATAATTTCTGCCGTGTGAATCTCTTTCTGAATACTAGATTTTACATCTTCTGCTGCTTTGAGATCCCTTGCAGGAATGATCAATCTTGCCCCTCGTTTAGCCAACACTCTCGCGGTTTCTGCTCCAATTCCAGAGGTAGCGCCTGTTCATCAAACAGATTTGAATTAGAAATCATCAGCGAAAACTAATCAAGTGAAGCAGAAAATAAGATTTATCATAGAACGTGAGGCAAGCTACCAGAGGAAGCCTACTATTACCAGTGATTATTGCAGTTAGAGAGGCAAGGTTGCAGGCAGCAGTGACGTCTTCAGCAGTGGATTTCGAACCAAAGCCGCTAGGGCCTGCTGCGCCAATCAGGTATTTTATTGTGTCCGGCATCTCTCTCACATCCACAATGTTCTTATTATTTTGCACAAACACTTGGCACTGTTAGACCTTGATGCCTTGATGCAGTCTGCTTCTTGAATATGGATTTCCTGATAAACATACAAAGTACAGCAGGATTCAAATGATTGAACCGTATATCGATGCGAAATTTACTTTGCTTACTGTTGTCTTGCACCTGTACAGGAATCTCCAAAAAAAAGCCTTAAATCACTATTCTCATTTGTTCAGGTCTGACGGAGTAACAGAAGAAGCCATTTTCCTTGAACGCACAAGGCTTACCTAGGCTTACGTATCTTGTCTGATACGCCAGTGTTTTATGTGGCTTCAACTATGACACGGATGAGACAAATCTCAGTTCTGTAAGTTAATATTATCCGTTGGTTGGAGAGGATCTAGAGCAGGACTCTCCGCCTTCTTCATGAATTGCACATGCAGGTAGGGTTTGAAAAAACGGGGGTTGACTAATAATGTATGAATTTGTCTGTCTCCATTTAGACAATGGCGGTTTGTCGCTTTTGTCAGCCCGGTTTATTGATAAACTCCATCGGAATGTGTACCTAAACATCGAATTTGTAAAAGGAAGTCGGATAAGCTCTTCGATTTTGATTAAATATTATCTTTAATGGTTGTAATGGTGGAGTTCTACCTCGCGATTGGGGTGAAATTTAACTGTAGTGAATGTAATTTTAAACCATTTTTAAAGATTTTGGAGTTTTGCATTTGTGTGATGGTGAGTGTATTCCAGAAACTTTTAAAGATTTTGGGACTTTAATTAACATATTAATTTTTATTGTGTAATGCGGCATTGTTTATTTGATAATTTTCTTAACCATTTTTATATTTAAATTTGGAAGAATTTTATTTTGATTGATGTAACAGTGACACTGTTTGTTGATATTGTACATTACAACTCTAATGAGATTTGACTTAGTAATAAATATTTTTTTAATGAGATTTGACTTATTTTTAATGAGATTTGACTTAGTAATAAATATTTTTTTAATGAGATTTGATTTAGTAATAAATATTTTGAAATTGTTATTTCTATGAAATTTGTTTATTGAAATAAGGTTTTATAGGATTTTAATGAATTTATATTATTGTTAATAAGGAGGATTTGATTCAACTATTTTTAGCAATATTTACAAAAGGTGTTGTTTAAATATTTAACTTTTTGAAAACAGATTTTGGTGAAATTATCATTTTTTGTTGTTTAAATTGCATTTTTGAATGTTTAAATGGAATCAGCGCCCCAAAGACACTCTGATTATACATACTCAATCACTCAAATATGGAGTTCCAACAAATTTTGACCTGATTTCAATAAAAAATGATACAAAAAAACTGAAACATTTAGGGGTTATCTTACTCTATTGCAATAATAAATGAGGAGTAATGTTGGAAGAAAATGGTGGTGAATGGGTGGTAGTTTAGACATTCTAGGTTTTGATTCTTTTTAGGAGATTTTTTCTGTTTAAATTGTTGGATCTACAGATTTAAGTGGCTAAATCTATACAATCCAAATAATGATTGTAAAGAGTGAGAACTTTTATTTTTATATCTATCTTCATTATCCATTAAAATTGTATATTCCAAAATATTAAAGTATTTTTTTTTAAATTAAGTGCCAGTTTGATTGGTGTAATATTACATTGTATTGTACAATATACATTGACTGACTGAGATTGTATATTATAATTTGAGTGAGATTAATAACATTCAAATTTAATAAATATTATTTGAAAATTGTATATTCATAAAATTATTTTTTGAAATTATATATTATAATTGTAAATTTTAAATGAATTTTTCTCAAGGTAAGAGGTAAAACTACTGTTTGGGTATGATATCTTAGGTTTTAGGTATATGCTTTGATAGTTATATACGCTTCAACAATGTGGATATTATATGATTTTTTTTATATAGTTTTATAAATATAGTATAAGGTTTGAAAGTGTCTTTTGAGTTTAGGTTTGATTGATTAAGAATTAATTGTTCTTTTATGTAAGAAAGCATGTTAATGGTTTAATATTTAAAGACATCTAATATGAATGAACATGAATGGAACTTTACCCCTACAAACAGATTCTTTTAGATAACCAGATTTTATCTACACAATAAAGTAGAGACATCTCTAAATCTTGAAATTGTATCAATACAAACTCAACAGATAACCCATTTAATTTCATTATATTTTAAATTGCATTTAACTAAGTAAAATTTACCTCCCTTACAAATAGGTTGTTTTAGATAGCCAAATTTTATTGACAAGACACTTCTAAATCTGGACATTATATCAATAAAAGTTCAATAGATAACCTATCTATTTCATCCTATTTAAACTCAGCAGATATCAATAGAAACTCAACAGATAACCCATCTATTTCATCCTATTTTAAACTCGGGAGATATCAATAGAAACTCAACAGATAACCCATCTATTTCATCCCATTTTAAACTCAGGAGATATCAATAGAAACTCAAGAGATAACCCATCTATTTCATCATATTTTAAATTGCATTTAACTAAGTAAAATTTAGTTTCCTTACAAATAGGTTGTTTTAGATAGCCAAATTTTATTTACAAGACACTTCTAAATCTCGACATTATATCAATAAAAACTCCACAGATAACCCATCTATTTCATCCTATTTTAAACTCAACAGATATCAATAGAAACTCAACAGATAACCCATCTATTTCATCCTATTAAACTCAGGAGATATCAATAGAAACTCAACGGATAACCCATCTATTTCATCCCATTTTAAAGTAAGAAGATATCCATAAAAACTCAACAAATAACTCATCTTATTTCATCTTATTTTAAACTCAGATATAAAAAATAAAAAAAACTCAACGAATAACCCATCTATTTCATCCTATTTTAAACTACATTTGACTAAGTAAATTTAAGCAATAAATAGTCATACAAAAATTTACAAGAATAAAATGATCAATAATGTTGCACTGGAGGCAAAGAGTGAGGACTTCAATTTCTCTTACTGTCTTCCTTGTCTGCATCTGGTTGGATAAATTACGCCATCTCATTCCAAGAAAAAAAAAAAAAAAAAAAAGGAGGACACTCTCACACGGCTGTGCCCCACACGAGGCTTTTCTGTATGCGGTATGTGCTGGACCACGCCATGGATTGCAATCGTTCTGGAGGCAAAGAGTGAGGACTTCAATTTCTCTTACTGTCTTCCTTGTCTGCATCTGGTTGGATAAATTACGCCATCTCATTCCAAAAAAAAAAAAAAAAAAAAAGAGGAGGACACTCTCACACGGCTGTGCCCCACACGAGGCTTTTCTGTATGCGGTATGTGCTGGACCACGCCATGGATTGCAATCGTTCTCGTCTGTGTCTCAGAAATCATCTCAACACGTTTTTTCCGTCGCTTAACATCTGTCAGCACTCACTTCCCTGCAACTAGCCGCATATATTAAATATGATAACACATGCAAGTACATGGGGACAGCAACGATTTCGGAAATGACAAAAATTCTTTATGGTTTCGACATTATTGTAGTCATAATCTATTAGTATTGAGACTTTCAGATCTCCACAGCGGATCTTCTTATCCGCCGAACACAGAAAATTTCTCTCTCATTGGATCAAATATTTTAACTGGATTCATGCATATGTTTCTCGCACATCATTCTCAAACTGTGCAAACTGGATTCATGCATATGTTTCTCGCACATCATTCTCAAACTGTGCAATGAATAGTGACCTAGCATGTAGGCGAGGACCGGTTCGACCTAGCTATGTCGTACGACTATTGCGACAGTTGGCTTGAATATGCGGCTGAGTGGGTGACAAGATGAACTCTGGCCCACTTTTGTTGGATGCACTTGCCACTACCTGTAGTTTGCTGTCTTAGTTCCCACTCAGGATACCTAATCCAGGAACGCATTTACAGTCACCAGAATCAACCCAAAAGAAGTGGAATAAATGACAATATATCCCAGGATTTTAAGGGATCATCAGGAATAAATTATGGAGTAGACTTCACGTACAAACCACTTCGATTATTGTAAAAAGCCGGAAACATAAAGAATTCGGTATGAAGAAGAGCAAGCCTCAAGGTAGTATCCTTGCTGATCAAGTACCGGAGAAGGATAGTTACAGCTAAAGCTTACAGGCTTCGGCCACAGACAACGAAGGCAAAATAGCTGTTACCATGAGTTGACCAGAATCACATAACCTGTAAAAGCTTCTTTGAACAGCACAAGACAATGAGGGAGGCAAAATATAACTGCCCCTTGATAGAGCTGGACAATTTGACAATCACTGGAAAGGTGTACCGAGACACAACAGCCCTTGTGGCAGTAATGAGCATTATGGCAGATTTATTTTCTAGCGTGAGATCCCATGAGACTGTATAGATAAAATGGCCTGACAGCAAATAGTTTACGATGGTCCTGAGAAAGCTAGCAGCTATGTTTCTCAATTATCAGACATTGCATGAAACCGCAATAAGAGACACTGGAGGGTATGTATTGACAGGGATCCGAATTATGTAAAAGTAACAGAATCACAAGATGCATCCGATTAAAATAAGCACTGTCACTCTCATCCACCAACCAGGTGATAGCAGCTATGGACTAATTTTCTATTGTATAGACAAATAAATGTTGGCATGAGATTTCTAGCGCAGTATAAAAGCCCAGCGGTCTTTAATAACTAATTTCAACCAATACTGCGTCGTAAGCTATGGCACTGCCAAAAAATCGTACTCTGGCAGGTGATGAGTTTAAGTGCGTTTAAGCCACTCAGCTCATTTCTATTGTTATCCGTGGGTTGGTAAACTGACAGTGTCACAGTGTTGTTATTGGTGGGTTGGTAAACTGGCAGTGTCACAGT
Organism: Picea abies; assembly: GCA_900067695.1. Taxonomy (NCBI): domain Eukaryota; kingdom Viridiplantae; phylum Streptophyta; class Pinopsida; order Pinales; family Pinaceae; genus Picea; species Picea abies. Next base: position 2,194 of record CBVK0100410174.1, on the reverse strand, counting down.
AATGGGTCTCACGTTTGAGAGGAGCAGTTACAAAACAGAGTAGTCTATATGTTCTAACTTTATTGGGGTGTTTTTTTTCTTAATTTTTAATGATTTTGTCTGAAATTTGGTAATGAATGGTTGGATCTGCAGATTTGAGTGGCAAAGTTTGTATAATCCTAGTGCTCCAGGTGTTTTTCAGCAGGCTGAATTCATTTATGCATTCAGCAATTTAAACTTCTATCTTTTAGCTTTTTCTATCTTTGAGTCTTTTTGGGGGCCTTTAGGTTATTATTATATATCAATAAAGGGGCATCTTAACTCAGGTTTTAAGAAGAGATCAGAAAAATCAAATCTTTGAAGGTGTAAACCTTTCCTCCTTAACTGTTTTTTAGAGTGCAAAAGATTAGAGCAAACATATACAATTCTCATTTACTTAATTTTTTTATTATTATTTAAGAGTGTCACTTGAATTTTAAACAAAGAATCACACATCTACCCAATACTGAATTGTAGAATAAACCTAGAGAAACAAATCATACATTTTACATAGAGAAATAAATCATACATTTTACATAAATAGCTTTATGTATAATATATATATATTTTTAATTTATATAAAAAAATATTTAAAATTCATTTATCAATTTATTTATTTTTCTATAAATTGATGACTTGACTTTAAAAAGAATCAATAAATTGATAATATTAAAAAAAATTGTTATGTAACAAAAATATCCACAACAATTAAACCTATATACAAATACTCAATAACACCCATATAGATTTCAAACCTATTTATATGACAACTGAGCTTGAGCTTATTACTAGACTTAACAATCCACAATATGACATCACCACTCATTAAAATGTACATCACTTGTAAATATACATTATTTTCATTAATTTTAAGTTATCATATTAATCCATAAATAAAATTGACACTTATTTAAATGTACAATAATTTCTAATTAAAAGGTATATATATTTATTAACTCTAATATATGAGACACCTAAAATTTTATTTTTCACTTTGACCCTTTTTTTCACTATGAATTAGTATTCATAAATTAAAATTTATTGTTATAATTGTGTACATCACTTATAAATATAAATTATTTTCATTAATTTTAAGTTGTCCTATTAATCCATAAAATTGACTTCACTATGTAAATGTATAATAATTTTTAATTAAAAGGCATATATATTTATTAACCCTAATACATGTATAAAAACATTTAAAATCTGTTCATCACTTTCACCTTTTTTTTCACTATTGGTATTCATATATTAAAATTCCTAATACATGTATAAAAACATTTAAAATCTGTTCATCACTTTCACCTTTTTTTTCACTATTGGTATTCATATATTAAAATTTATTGTTATAATTATGTATGGGTATAATTGATGATAGTATTTATTATCCATCATCTTAGTTTTTATATGTATAGAGACACTTAAAATTTGTTCATCACTTTCACCCTTTTTTCACTATTGGTATTCATATATTAAAATTTATTGTTATAATTGTGTATGGGTATAATTGATGATAGTATTTATTATCTATCATTTTAGTTTTATCATTTATCCATAATTGTACATAGTTGTAATGGTTAATAAGTTATCATATTTCCTAATCAAGATAGATGTATGAGTTGGGTATTTTAAAAGCTTTATGGAACAATTTATGATATATTAAAAAAGAAAATAATCAGATCTTTATCATTTTTTTAAGTATTTAATAAATTTATAGATTTAAATGTTAATTTTTATTTTAAATTATGTTTCTTAAAAAAAACTCTTATATTTTTTTTTACATAAATGAACATTTTACTTTATTTTTTAAGGGAATAAAATGTAAATTTCTCACTTAAGATAATGAAGTATCACATCTATTCATCCTTAATATTAGATATGGCATATTTCTTCAATTAATTATATTTGTAATTTTCATAATTAAATTATATATGAAAAAAATATATTTGATAACTTTAAATTTGAAGTACTAAAACTATAGTTTGTGATTTATTAAAAGGCTATTTTTATCATGAAAATTACATGTAAATGGTAGATTTCAATTTTTAATGATTGAGAAATGGGAGAATAGAGTAATATGAACAAATATTCTATTATCTACAATATCAATATATTGGACTCTATTATATAGAGTGTACAAGGTTGTTATCAGATCTAACTTATTCTAAAGATAACT
>CBVK0100410173.1:0-12566 GCA_900067695.1 Picea abies | reverse complement strand
GGGAGTCATCTCTTCCTTTTCCAATAAGGAAGTCGTCTCCATGAGCTCCAGCTTGAGTACGCAAACTCTTTCATCTTGGATAGAGGCTTTACCAAAATTCCTTCTTATCTGCTCATTTGTGGAGATATATATTGGAGAACCACTTTCTCTTTTCTGGACTTCATCACGGAGAATGTAATGCTTGATCTCAATGTACTCTGATCTTTCTGGAACACTGGTTTTATGAAGGATTCATATAGCTATGATAATTACAGTATATCATAGTTGAATTCAACTCTTTTGTTAACTGCTAGCTCATAACATCATGGAAATACTCAAACGGAACATATACATGTGGCACTTCTTCTGTCATCATGAGAGTTTGTCATGGATTAGCAATCCATCATCCTGGACTTCTGAGTAACCATTTTGATTTTTATCATAAAAAAATTTCACCATGCTTCTGTTGTGCATGAGAGGATTTGCACCAAGTTGTTTGAATCCATACAAAATCTTCTTCCATATGCATACAAGGGCCTCTTTCTGGTATACCTCAAAGCCTTGAGGTTTCTCTAGATACGCTCTTTGTTCAATTATTCTGGAGAACAGTCTTTGCATTCATCTGATGTCAACTCCAACCCATGGATATTGTGGACGATATAGTGGCTTAAGTAGAGGTATGTCTGGTTTAATGGAAGAAGCAATCATCATAGTCTTCTCCCTCCATCTGGGAGAACCTCTAGTTCTAGATCTCGCATTGCTTACATTCATGAGTCTTCCATACACTGTTCTTCATCTCATATTTCATTTCCTCTGCTTGATTGATTTTAGTGAGTTTAGATCAGGCTGGTAGCCTTGTGATTATCGATACAATGACTGGTTGTTCTGGCTTTTCTTTCTCTCTTGGAATCTTCATGTTCTTCCTCATGTTTTTCTTTTTCTCTTGGGTCCATGGAGTTTCATATATATTCCACGCCCTAAAGATTCCAACTTCTTTCTTTCATCATAGGATCATGGATGTGGATGGACAAAGATTCCAACTTCTTTCTTTCATCATAGGATCATGGATGTGGATGGACAACCAGGGATACTTTAAGAATTATTTTCGAAGACTTATTTTAAAGTCACATTGAACACATGATTCTTTTCATGGTTGCTTCCATGGATAGATACTTCATCATATTCAATGTATCATATAATTTAGGATTAGCTCCCTCCTAATCCTTTCTTCATGCATGAATGCATGCTCTTCTTTTGGAAATATGTAATTGGCTCCCTCCATCTAACAGAGTCCACACTTATGTATGCATTCTTATTGCCTTATGCAAAGTGTCATAAGTATTTTTCCAATTTCCTCTTGATTCTTGACTTCTTTCTATATTTACTTCTTCTAGGTTTCTTCAAGATTGATTATGATTTCAACTTATCTTGTAGCTGTAATAACTTCCACATGAATTGCAACTAGGGTTTGTTGATGCACTTCATCCTTTCATGTGCATTTCCTTGTCTTATAGTCATTGTGATAGCAGTCCTTATCTTGTTGTTCTTCCATAAGTATAGTTTCTCTTTGAACATATTATCTTCTAAGAAATAAATATGCAATATATGTACAAAAAACATGGTATGTACAAGAACTATGAAGAGTATTGTTACCTTGTCTTAGAAGAAGAAGTTTGTTTTGTTGTGATTGGATTTCTTTGAGGGTTCCCCTTCTTTGGCAACTGATGATTCATCTATTTCCTTTCTTTTCTTTAACTCATGACAATGATTCTTGTAGTGACCATATTTTCGACAATTAAAGCATTGATTTTTTACATATCCTTCTCTTGATTTGGTTTCTTCCTGGAGCCAAAATTCTTTTTATTGATAAAATTATTGAACTTTGTTGTGAAGGCTTGACCATCATATTTCTTTTGGGGTTTCTCTTTTGCACTGATCCTTGATTCTTCATGTCCACAACAAGTCCAAAGTTCTTCAAATGTGGGATACTCCTTCCTTGTGTTCATGCTTGCAGAAAATCCATCCCATGTCTTGGGAAGACCATTAAGTACTATATTTACCATTTCCTTCTCTGAAATGATCTCTTCAATGGCTTGTATTTGATCTCTCAACTGAGATATTCTCACAAGGTATGATGTTATGCTATCATCATCATTCATTTTCATGTCACAGAGCTCATTCTTCAGACTCATTACCTGTCCAATGTTTCTGACTTAGAAGAGGTTTATTAGGGCATCATACATATTCTTAGATGAGTCAAGATGGGAGATGTAGGGTATCAAGTTTTATTTTATAGAATCCACTATGATACTCATGGAATTGATATCACTGTCTTTGAACTTCTCCATAACTGCAACGTTCTCAGGTTCCTTCTCTTTTCCTTCTTCGAGCTGTGGTTCCATGATCTTTCCTTTCATGGTATCGAACACTTTACTCTTGGAAAGGATGAGGTAAATCCTTGTCTTCCATGCTATGAAGTTAGACACCCCTTCTAACTTGTTCTCTGACTTCGTAGAGTAAGTCATAATTGCTTTGACTTGGTCAACCCTTGATTTTGACCAAAAACTCAAAGTTGACGTCTTAGCCTACTGAGAGTACCAGGAGGTGTGCTAGGCTAGGGTGCATTGTTTTATCCAAAAATTAGGTCAATATATTCACTTAAGGTGCCTCGATGAGAGGGTTAGGGTTTTGGTTCTGCAACAAATACTAGCTGCAACTGCAACTGCAACTGAGCAAATCCTCCCAATCTATCTTCCATTGGTTAGATTGTCTGAAGATAGTGTGGGCCCATAAACTGTTAGAAATTAATGGATGTGATCATTTAAACATAGACAATATAGCAATATTGTCACCCAACCATAGGTCGAAGCCACCCCTGAGTACCTTAACCTTGACAGAGAATCATTTTGGAAGCAAACCCTAGGCTAGATAGCCAAAAAAGATAGTGCACCTCTCTCCAAGGATAGTGCACCAATCAAGAATAAAAAAATATGATCAGAGAGTCCAAACCCAGAGAATACTGAGACTATAGACTGGTGGCAATAACTCCTCCAGGACTTGCGCACAAAACTGGCCAACTACAGTGCACACAAGTGTGTTGCTGCAATTCTGAGAAGTCTGGCCAGAATGAAGACTGGCCTCCTATATTTATACTATTTCTGGCAGACTCCCTGGGACAACTTCTCAGTATGGGTGCTATTTTACTTAGTATATAACATTTCCTTTAGCTGAATTCTTCTCTTGGAGGCTAATAACCTAATACAAAGTATTCTCTTGAGCCAACTTGTCTTCTAGGGTTATTAACCAACTAATTAGGGTTTCTTCTTGCTTCCTGGAATATTATATTCTCGTCAGTTTTACATGTGGAGGCAAATACCTCCCGCAGCTACCATAATATCAACAACAAGATCAATTATTAATGTGCCTGTCCAACTAGATGTTGTGCAAAAATCCTTGCCACAATTCATTAGCGATACAATGACAATTGTTGTGGCTCTCAAAAGATGCTTGCAATACAAAAATGCATATTAGACAGGTAAAGTGTGTGTGCAGGTTGTCATGAAAGAATTAAAAGAATTATGTTCCAGGGCCCTGTACAAAGCACATAACATTTGTATAAATGAGAACTGGAACAACGTTCTTGGAGAAGAGGATGAAAGCTTTTCACAGAATCTCAAAACTGCTAGTGAATTTGATACAAGTGATGAATCGAATAATGAAACACCTGTTAAGACATTGGTACATGGATTCACTGATTCACAACCCATTTGTGACTTGCAAGACAAGATTGTCGCAATTTCACCTACTAAGTGGTAATGTCCACTTGGAATATTCAAGGACAAATTTGTTGACTAAATTAACTTCCCAACATTGTTCTATGGATATCCATGTCCCAGTGACATTATAGAATGATTCATCTACCATAAAATAGTTCGATGGGAGATGCTACATTCAAGCGATGACTTCTCCTGTCACATAACAAATTTGTTTTTCAAAACAATGCACATAATAATAGAGTAAGTGTTGTCTTGCATGTGGGTGAGAATACGAAAAGGCTAGTTACAAGGAATAAATTTGTTGGCCAAGGATGTCAAGTACAAAGTAAACCTAGAAAAAAATCCTGAAATCTGATATTGGATACATAGATTTCAAAAGCATTCGCATCTCTCCTGACTATTTGCAAGAAAACAAGAAAACAATTTTTGCAATGATCCGACAATTGAGACCGCCAACATTTTTCATCACATTTACAAGTGCATAGCATTGTTGGGATCCATTGGTCGATGTTGTATCTAAATTGCATAGGAACAAGAAATGTAAAAAAAAAACTGATACACTGGAAAATAATGACATTGACTACCTCATAAGAAAGGACCCAGTGACATGTACTCACTACTATAGACATAAAATAAATTCTTTGAGACAATTGATATGCCATGATGAAATTTTTTTCGGAAAAATATCGGGCTATTTTTTGTGACTGAATTCCAGAAAAGGGGGAATGAGCATGACCACACACTATTGTGGATAGAGGGTGCACCAGTCTATGGAGTTGAAAAAAATTCATAGATCGAGTAGTTTGTGGACAAATACATAACATGCAAGACATATCATTTGGATCCAGAACTTGCCAAAGTTCATAGACATTATCAAACAAAAAGTTGTAAAAAACGAAAAAAATTAGATTGCAGATACATCTTCCTCGTCAGCCAATGAGAACAACAAGAATCATGGAGCCACTTAGTTTAGAGCACAATGTTGTCATTGAGAAATCTAAATCCTTGTTCTCATTTCTAGAACAACGAGAGTTTGATGAGTTGATGAGCTTCGATGACTTCTTGACAAAGATAAATCTAACAGAAGATGAGTACATCTAAGCCATACAATGTACGCTTAAACAACCAACAATTTTTCTTAAACGAAACTTTCCCATATCTGGAACAACAGTTTCTCCAAGAACATGCCAATTATGTGGAATGTAAATACAGATGCACAATACATCCTCAATGCATATGCTGCAGCATCATACTGTACCTCGTATATGACAAAGGTTGACAAATCTATGACAAGTGCATTCAAAATAATTCATAAAGAACATGAAAGAATTCATATTGATGCTATATAGATGATAAATATGCTTTGTAATACATTACTTAATCTTCAACAAATTTCTTCTCAACAAATAATCCACATTGCACTTTCCCTGCTCCTCAATTGTAGTTCCTTAAAATGTGTCTTCATAAACACATCTCCACTTGAGAAACACACATTTGTGATTAAACCACCCTCTTTTCTAGAGAAAGAGCCTGACAATTCAAAAGATGTGTTATGTCTCTCTATTATTGATTATTATCTCCAGCGTCCATGTCCTATTAAGCATATCTGCTTAGCAAAATTCGTATCGCATTACAAAACAAATGGTGCACCCATATCAAAAAGAACAAAATCCTCTATGAAACGGTTTGTTAAATACAACAAACATACTGAATATGAAAACTATTGTAGAGAAAAACTATTGTTATATGTTCTATTCGACGAAAACAAAAAACACATTAAAACATAACTTCCCTACATGGGAAGCTACGTATGTTGCCTCTGAGACTATAGTGCAAATCAATGAATCTAGATTTACTTACAATGTTAATCTGACATGGGGTGATCTAGAAAGTGCAGTTAATGAACTAGAAAACCCTGACAATCTTGATGAGACATTCACAAACCGAAAAAAAACCAGAACTCCCTACGAGTCTTATGACTTGTAAGCATATTTTCCTTGTCCTCGAGCAGAAAACATTGAAAAACATATCAATCTTGGTTTTCAAGTCACAAAACATCCTTTCCTTATTGAAAATAATGAATACCACATAATCAGACATCTGTTGAATCGAGAACAACAAACAATTATAAAGGACATTGCTCTTAAAAAACACTTGAGCATGCACACTCTTGTGCACTTGTTCCTTATAGGAGAAGCATGAACAGGAAAGACATTCACAACAAAAGAACTATTCCAAATTATTATACGAATCTATGACTCAAACAATTCCCGTGATCCTATGAAACCAAAGGGCCTAATAGTTGCATACACAGGAAAAGTTGTATATAATGCAGGTGGAACAACAGTCCAGTATGAATTTTTGATTTCTTTTAACAAGTCACAGTTTCTTCCACTCATCAAGGAAATGTTATATACCTTGTCTATGATTTAGACAAACTACAACTTTTCTTTATAGATGAGACATCTTTGATTGGAATTCTCTTCTTGTATTCCATTGACAACCAACCAAGAAGCATAAAACATGTGCACACGAAATACTTTGGAAACATTGACATGATATTATGTGGGGATCGTTACTAGGCACAGCCCATCCAATATTCTTTTATATTTGAACAACCTATAGTTAACATGAAAACAATGACGCGTGACTTCTAGAGGGACAATATTAAATCCTTTGAATTGCATACTCCAGTGTGCCAGACAAATGACATTTATTGCAATTCTGAATAGAATGCAGACAAACATCCAAACACATGATGATTTAACATATATCAATTCGAGGTGCTTGCGACCTACACCAACATACCCAACCTTCCCTTACCTATTTTACACAAATAGGGATGTTGCAATGCATAACAGGTACATGCTATCACTCATTCCTGGTGATGATATCATCATCAATTAAATTGACCTGGAAGAAGACAACCATGGAAATGTGGCACATCATGAACATAAAACCACTTTACCTTTGCAACTTGTCCTAAAATTAGACATGCTGGTTGAAATATATGCCTACAACTATGATTCACATGATGGCTTGGTCAATGGTGCAGATGGAATACTCAAAGGCTATACAAAAACATAAAAAATTGATGTCCTCTGGATTAAGTTCCATGAACTGCATATAGGAAATTGACAAGCAAACAAGTTGGCTTATCTATATAATTCAAAGACTACAAGCGATTGGACACCTATCTTGCGAATATCAAAGCCAGTATCGACATCAACAAATACGGGTCGACTGAAGATTTGAAAATAGTTTCCAATTAAACTTGCATGTGCACGTACAATCCACATATCGCAAGGACTAACACTTGATAGTGTTCCATTTCAACCTGTTGGAATTCAAATACATGGACTTGTATACATAGCACTGTCCCGTGTCATAAGTATAGACTCCTTGTATTTACTAAGTCCTCTTACAAAAGATAACTTCAAAGTCAAACAAAAAGTTGATATTGAAATGCAATGCCTTAGGACTGTAGACTATAACCTTGTACAGTATTTATAGCAAACATATTTTCAGTAAAAGAACAAAAAGGATACTATGGAAAATACAAACATTACACAGAGATTTTTCCCCTAGAAACCCAAACCGGGAAAACCAACATATTATATATTCATTCATTGTGATACATTGTTTACAATACAATATACATATAGGAGCCAACGACATCCAAAACCCTAATCCAATGACCTGGATTAGTCCACAACCCTAATTCCTTAACCAAAAATAGAAAACCATCAGCAAAAAACCATGTGCCGAAAAACCACCTATAAATGTGAATCTTGCAAAGAATATAACACATACCCAAAATTCTCCCACTTGTTGTTTTCTTTGCATACATGGGGTTACAGGGTTACATAGTCAACAATCCAGGGCAACAATGCCCATGGATCCTCTACATTAAGAGAACTTCTCAGTGCTCACAAAGTGTCCACCTTCATCAACGATACTTTCTTTTCTTCAATCATGTCTCACAAAGTGATATTGAATATCAATATTCTTTTTATTTGAATGATAATTCAGGTTCTTCGCCATAAAAAATGCACTCTAATTGTCACACTCTATCCTTACAGTTGGTTGTACCAACCCAATACCTGAACACAATATTTGTAACCATATTTCTTCCTTACTTGCATGAGTGATTTCCATGTATTCAACTTCTGTAGTTGAAATTTCCACTACAACCTGTCTTTTGCGAATCCAACTTATTGCTCCTCCAAATAGGCTAAACACATACCCGCTTGTTGATCTCCTACGATCCATATCTCCAGCCCAGTCTGCATCTACAAAGCCATGTATATCCACCACTTTGTCCTATCTCGGTCTTCCTTCGTAGCACAATCCATAGCTAGCAGTGCCATGCAAACACCTGAAATCCCTTTTTACTGTTGTCCAATGTTCCTTCCCTAGTTTTGACATATACCTGCTCAAAACTCCCACTGCGTGTGCAATGTTTGTTCTAGTACAAACCATTGCATACATCAAACTGCCAACTACACTCGCATATGGAACATGAAACATGTCCTCCTCCTCTTCATGTTTCTTAGGACATTGATTCACAAATAACTTTACACCAACGGGAATAAGAACCTTGACTGGTTTACATTCTTTCATATTAAACCTCTGCAATATTGTCTCGACATATTTTCTCTGAATTAACCAGAGTTTCCTCCTTTTTCGATCTCTTTTAATTTCCATGCCCAAAATGAAATTTGAAGCACTGAGATCCTTCATGTCAAATTTAGAGGACAACTGAGTTTTCACATACTAGATAATCTCCTTGTTGTTTCCTATCAACAACATGCCATCCACATACAAGACCAAATAAATCAATTGATCATCAATTAATTTAAAATAGTCATAGTGATGCTCTTTTCTTTTTATGAAGCCAAGTCCCAACATATAAGTATCAAATTTTTGATACCACATCCTTGGTGATTGTTTTAAACCATATAGGTACTTTTTTAGCTTGCATACCATCTCCTTCTTTCCCTTCACAACATAACCTTCTAATTGCTTCATATATATTTATTCTTCCAGATCCCCATGTAGGAATGTTGTATTCACATACATCTTTTATACTTCAAAATCAAATGCAACAACAACAGATAACATAAATATTATAGAGGTTAACTTGGCAACAGGAGAAAAAATCTCACCAAAATCAATTCCCTCAACCTGGGAATAACCCTTTGCTACTAACCAAGATTTGTATTTCTCCACTTTTCCTTCTGCATTCAGCTTCTTTTTAAATACTCATTTTCTACCAATGGGATTTCTGCCAGTTGGCAACTCCACTAGATCCCAAGCCTCATTATTATATAAAGATGCCATTTCTTCGTCCATGGCCCTTTTCCAGATATTTCCATCTTCTGAATCCACTGCCTCCCTGACAGTTCTAGGATCATCATCAGTAATAGACAAAGAAAAATTTGAATGGAAATCAGATGGAGTATACCTTTTTGGTAGCCTTCTTTCTCAAACCGATCTCCTCAATACTGGAATATGAGGATCTTCTTCTTCTGATTCATGTTCTTCTATAGATTCTGATTCATCATCCTTTAAATCAAACTTTATCTTCTCTGGTTCTTACTTACTTGGTAGGAATTCATGTTTAACAACATCATTCATTTCTCTAAATACCACATCTCGGCTATACACTACCTTCTTAGTTTCTGGGTTCCAAAGCTTATAACCTTTGAGACCATCTTCATATCCAATAAAGATACACTTTTCAGCCTTCTTATCTAGCTTACTCATGTTTTCCTTTGGAACATGAACATATGCATCACAACCAAATACCTTGAGATGTGTGAGAGAAGGTTCCTTACCAGTCCATACCTCTTGTGGAGTATTGTCATCCAATGCTGATGAGGGTGATTTGTTGACCAGGTAACATGCAGGACCCATTGCCTCTACCCAGAATTATTTCCCTAACCTGACACCACTGAGCATGCACCTTTCTTTTTCCATCAACATCCTAATCATCCTTTCTACAACTCCATTCTGCTGGGGTGTATATGGAGTACTCTTCTACCTTTCTATACTGCACTTCTTACAGAATTATTCAAATTCATTCCCATAGAACTCTCTGCCATTATCTATCCTCCACACCTTAATTCTTTTCTTTGTTTGATTCTCAACAAGATCCTTAAACTCTTTAAACCTATCAAATAATTTAGATTTCTTCCCGAAGAAATATATCCAATATTCCTCAAGAAATCATCAATAAATGAGACGTAGTACATAGATTTTACCAATGATGGTATCGCCACAGGTCCAAAAACATCACTATGAACTAGCTATAAAATTCCTTTTTCCCTCGTTGCACCAGAGGGAAATCTTACTTGATTCTGCTTCCCATATAGACAATGTTCACAGAAATCAAAATCTAGAGAGAAGTTAGAAATACCTTCAACCATACCTTTACCGTGTAGTAGTCGAAGACCCTTCTCTCCAATATGCCCCAGTCTTTGATGCCACAACACAACCTTTTCTCCAAAGATTGTAGGATTTCTTTCTTTTTCAAATTCAATATCAAGAACAATGGAACTATTACACCCATCACTAATAGTGCTTCCTTGCAGCTTATATAGAGTTCCAAACTGAACTCCCTTCAGCAACACCATTGCTCCTTGAACCATCCTGCAGGTTTCCTTTTCAAATATTGTTTTTAGCCCTCAATCGTCCATTTTTCTTACAAAAATCAAATTTCTAGCCAAACCTGGGATGTGCAGAACACCAGGCAGTATTCTAATCCTTCCATCTATGAGCCTGAACTTGACTCTTCCTCGTTCTATGATTCTGGTTGTCGAATCATCACCTAAGAAAATATTACCTCTATCATACCTTTCATATTAACAGAACCACTCCCCGTGGGGAGTCATATTAAAGGATGCACCAGACTTAACCAACCATGCCTCATGATCTATATGTGTGCTTGAAGAATCCAAGTACACATCCCCTCCTTCCTTGGAGGTCTTTTCTTCTGTAGAAGGAGATTCTTCAGATCCCTTATTTTTCTCAACTTTGGATATACACTACTTCTTGTAGTGCCCTTATTTTCCACATATCCAACATACCCTTACAAAATTTCCAGGAGATTTAGATCTACCCTTATACTTAGATCTCCCACTTGAGAACTTAGATCTATTTATTTCTTAGGAATGTCCTCTTGCAAATAATGCGTCTGTGTTCTATCCTTCCAGATTATTTTGTCTCATCTCCTTCGACAACAAAGATGATACCACTTCATCAAACTTCAAGGAATTTGTATTACTACCTATCGCCACAGCTAGAATATCCCACGAGTCTGGTAAAGAACACAGTAAACTGATACATTTATCTTCATCTAAAATTTTAATCTCAACATATACTAATTGACTTACCACAATATTGAAGGCATTCAAATTCTCTGCCACTGAGTCTCCATCTCTCATCCTTAGTTTATATAGCTTCTTTCTCAAGAATAGTTTATTCACTAGGGACTTAGATTGATACAAATTCCCCAACTTATCCCATAAATCCTTAGCTGTAGATTCCTCTGACACATTCAGTAATACTGAATCTGAGAGACACAGTCTCATTGTGCTCTTTGCCTTTTGATCCAAATTTTTCCAGTCATCTGCTAAAGTTCCTGTAGGTGCAGTACCTATATCTACCATTATCCACTGATCTCTGTCCACCAACAGATCTTCCATATTGAACTTCCACAACTCAAAACTTTTCCCATTAAACTTCTCGATCTCCATCATCGAATTGCTTGCCATTTCTTTCCACCTGAAAAATCAATACCACAGATCTCCCACTGTAACAAGGCTTATCACAGTCCCAATCCAAACCCTTGACCACAAAGGCATCCCCCTGAAGCCAACAAAATCTTTGATACCAAATGTAGATTCTAAGCTTGTACAATATTTACTACAAATAGATTTTCAGTAAAAGAACAGAAAATATACAATGGCCAATACAAACATTACATAGAGATTTTTCCCTTGTGATACATTGTTTACAATACAATATACATATAGGATCCAATGGCATCCAAAACCCTAACCCAATGACCTATATTAGTCCACAACCCTAATTCCTTAACCGGAAATAGAAAACCATCGGCAAAAAACCATGTGCCGAAAAACCACCTAAATATGTGACACTTTCCCGAGGCAGGTGACACGTTTCTCGAGGTAGTTTTTTTTTCAGGGGCACTACCCCTGAACCCCAGTGTTGGGGGCTTCGCCCCCTTACACCCGCCTACGCACCTGGTGCAGATGATCAGACACTACTACTCATGCAAAGAATATACCACATACCCAACAAGGACTACCACAAAGTGGCATTTGAAGAATGATTACCAATCCATACAAACAAACTCATATGTATCAATTCTCTCACTTAACATGCACATCTTACATGCACACGTAGATGATATACTCAATGACTATGACACATCCGATATTTTGTGCTTACAGAAAACATACATGGCAATATGCATGAAAAACAAACAATTTCCAAATCACAATTTCATATCAAGTTACATTACACATGGGGTGATGATATTGGTGGAAAAACATGTAACAATTTTGGAGTATATACATTTCGAAGAAAATAATGTTGAGATGGTGCTTTCAAAAGTATTTTTCTATGGATCAGAAATTGCAATACTGAATCTGTATGTTGCTCCCCATGAAACATTCTCCAACATACTAAATGTTATTTAAAATGCATTAGACCATTTGCACCTGAACGAAACCATTGTCATTGTAGGAGACTTCAATATTGACATGCTACAAAATAATGCCA
>CBVK0100410172.1:0-12566 GCA_900067695.1 Picea abies | reverse complement strand
AAACAAATATTTAATCATGATACTTAATTAATTCATTAGGGTTGTTACACTAGTTCACTGGTTTTTCCACCGTTACATGAAGTACCAATGGGTTCAAAAAATGCCACTGTTACATGAAGTACCAATGGGTTTAAGAAATGCCACCATTACATGAAGTCTCATTTGGTTCACCGGTTCAAGAAATACCAACATTACAACTCTTCACTAGTTTTGATTGTTGTCACAATTCCAACAATCTCCACCTTCAAAACAATTTAACTCGTACCTTGCCCAAATATATTCATCGCCTCCAAGAACATTACAATGAAGTATCTCAAGCCTTTGAATAGGCTTCATGACATATGATACTATGAGTTTCCCAAAACCAAGGTAGATAACACTAACATTACAACATATCCCCCATAGTGGGATGTAAAACACCTCACTACTCTAGATGCAACCATGAAACCCTAAACCACCAATGGTAAATCGATTAATTATGTTATTACTCTATAACTCAATCAATATTAAGTCTATAAAAAAGGAGTTTATTTTGGCATCTTCTCAAAATACATGAATTGTAAAGCTTACATGTATTTTTTTAATATATATATATATATATATAAATTAGTGCGCATAGATAAGTAAATATAGATAATTTAGTACCATTTTCCTAATTTCCTAGAATGGAGGAATGTTATATTTCCAATCACAATACTAGTTGGTAATCAAGTAGGACTTATTCAAGCTCCCATCTTAGTTGGAAAAGAAACATAAACCTTACAACTAAATATGCCCTGAAATATTCTATTATAATCAATTGAACTTCCTACAAGTAAACATGTTTCCATATACTAGTACATCTCACTTGAGAGATTCTAATAGAATAGCTAGAACTTCTTTCTTATATATATAATGAATATATTTCCCAATAAAAAATGACATTTTATTCCATAGAGAATAAAAAAAAGCTGTCCTTTAATTGAAAAATAATACTTTGATCGACCTATTCACAATCCATATTAAAAAAATAAAACATTCAAATTTGTTATGAAAAAAATTTAATTAAAAAATGTGCACGAGGAAAAAAACTTGGAAGAATTATGAAAGTGTTGATCATATTTTTCCAAATATCATTGGATATATTAACATACAAAATTATGAGAGTGTTGATAATCCTTTTGCAAATATCATTTGATATATTAACATCCACTTTGTATGTTATATGTGAATTTAATAGGTTATGAATTCATTTCCCTTTGTCTAAAATTATATACTATGTTATGAATCCTCTCATATAAATCTATGTTTGATAAAATATGGTCACATAGTTGTTAGATTAGTCTTTGTTAATCAAATATAATTATTTAAGGAACTTATATACTTAAACAACATTATCGTTTTTTGAAAGTGCTTTCATTAAACTCCAAAAGTATTACAATTCCATTTTCACAAGTTATATAACCTTTGAAATCTAAACCACTAATCATCAACACATTTATTTTGTTAAGTTACCATAATAAATGTTGTATTAGTTAATGATGTGAATAGCCTAGGAAACCTCTACAAGTAGGTCGCACCATTTAACCAAGTAACACTTAACTCAACCCATAAGGTTGGGAGCTAGGGTTTCCTCCCTAAGGAGGGCATACTCATGAATACAATTGTGTTTATATCAGTTCCTAGCATTAAGGTAATCTTCCTCAATTCCATGTTCTTGTTTATTGAGTGTTTTGTTTTGTAAGCATGAAATTAGATATTTCTATCGTTCAAGCTATGTGCATGTGTTGTTTATCATTTCCTTCTTATCCCTTTTCTTGTGTGCATCTTGAGTGGGTCCATTGTACTCCTATATAAAGTTTAGTTGGCCAACATAATATGGTAATCATTTTTACCTTGTTTCCTTTATGTTATTTTGTTTTTCTTATTATTTTCTTGTTTTTGGGTTAATTTCTCTTCAAGATATTGTGATTCACCTCTCATATAGGGTTTTTTAGTTGATATCTTGAGAAACAGTTATTTGGTATTACAGAAATGTTCCAATCCTTCACATTCTTTAGATTTTGGTTCATATAGTCTCAATACCTTACTCAACAATCTCCTCTTTCAATAGTAGAATTTCATATTTAGTTATTTTGGAGTGTTCCCTCCCAACTAAATATACATTGGCACTTTATTTCATCAATATCCTTTCTTTGATTCATAATTGAAGTGGAATTCTTTCTCTAATAAGAACACATAAAAAAATTTGGTCCTTGGAATCCCAACCCTCCCGTGTAGATCTCACTTGACCTTGTTTTAGGTCAATTATTTATTTTTTCTTAATTCTATTTTCTTATCATTTAGTCATCTCCCTACTCATAGAATTTTATCTTAGGGTTTTCTCCAATTACTATATTACCCTAGCCTAGCATCCACCTTTCTCTAGTGTACTAGGGTTTGTCACTTCCCTCCTCTTATTTCTTAGCATCGACCCAACCAATGTGTTAGGGTTCTTCAACCATTAACCTTTGTAACTCTCATATCACTCATGGATCCCCATAGAGAATTATAATCAAGATAGCCTGAGGTCTCTCTAGAACCATTATATCCATAGATCATGAAACTATTACACGAGTTGATAATAAAAAAACATGACTCTCCATCTTATAAGTTAATAATAGGATAACATATCAAAATATGAGGGACACGCGATTCAAAAGGTTTTAGATTGGATATTCTCATGTTTTAATTCCAAACATTCCTTTAGATAATGAAGCCTCAATAATTTTTCCTTCCCAACAATAAGTTGGAAAGGGCCACTCAATCTTGGTGTTTGTCTCAATATACAAAATTTATAGACTACGTTGAACTTCATGATCATGTTAACTCCAAATATGCTATAAAGAGAATCACCACAAGGGATGCATTTTTGTATTCATATTTAGTATCATATCCCCCCTCCAGGGTACATCTTCAATGTCTTTTCTATATGGTTACAACTCCATAAATCATCTAGACAAACAATGCAACCTTGTGTTGATGTGTTCGCACAACTTCAGATTTATCTCCATACTCGAAATCTAGATGAGGTACTTATTCTCAATTTTAATTCAGGGTTACTAATTTCTTTTTCTATTTTGAATTTTCCTTGTTTGCAATAAGTTCTCTTTACTAATCCTTTATCCATGTTTTAGTTGTTGAACAAGAAGTTCAAAGGCATCCTACCTTCCATCCCTCTTAAAACCATGCCTATCATATCAACCCTAATCCTCATAGAACTTTTAATAACCCTATAACTTATCACATTTGCCCTTAAAAACCTAAATTTCCTATCCCTTCACCGAAAAAAATGGTGTCACCTCCACAAAACGCACACTCATTATACCATATATTGGAGTGCTCTCCAGTGTCAATATGTATCTTGAGCATTGTGTATTGATCACTCCTAATTTGAAATTGAAGAACCACCCACAAATCTTTCACCTGAGATCTAAAAATAATTTCCTTATCTAACCATACCATTGTATACCCATGTCTCCTTCTTCTCACACAAGAAAACACCATTCCATCCCATAAACTCCTTTTCACTCATAACCAAATTAAATATGAACTAGCCACTATCATACTTGATGAGGTATGAGTATATCAAGTTGGGTCTCGAGCTTGTATCTCTAGAGGACAATATGTCTTCACACCCAAGAAACCCTCCATGGAGGAAGAAAAGAAAAGTGGCAGATCAGAAGATTCTATTAATATGTTGCTTGAGCAAGCTCTCACACAAAAGAGGGACAAAATGATGGATAATTTTACCCACATACTTCAATGTCTGATGATATAAACAAGAATATCCTCATCAAGCAACCACTTTGGAGGAACCTCTCCTTTCAGGGTGCAAGTTAATTTTGATATTCTTGTATTTGAAGGATGCATAGATGCAGATGCCCTAGAAAAATGGTTAAATATTCTAGAAGTTTGTTTCTCTATTCAAAATTTCTCTGATAGGGAAAATATCACCTTCGCACTCCTTAAGTCTCTACCCCAAGTCAAACATTGGTGGGAAACTTACTGGGAGAAAATTTCCATGGAGGATTCTTGAATATATGGGGTTGAGTCAACTTGGGATATTTTTGTGGATGCGGTCAAGGGACAATATTACCCTGTTGGTAACTATGATGACCAGTACATGAGATGGACCACACTACGTCAAGAGAGGGGCCAAGAAATGCCACAGTTCACCAATACCTTCCATACCTTGTGCACCAAGAAAGGTATCAAATATTCTGATCGAAATTTGGTTATGAAATACCCTGGGCTTTAAAAAGATACATTCAAACCAAAATGGAGTTTCTGGACATCCCATTGATATGCTATCAAAATCGATAAAAAATTTAGGCACCAAAATAAACGGGAGTTCGGGTCTGCAAATATGCAACAACCAAAGTATGATAAAGACAACCCTAACAAACAGCCTCCCAAAAACTAGTCCAAGACACAAGAAAAGAAGGGTCACGGGAAGACAAATAAGGACACTAGAAAGTGGTTTGATTTCCAAAAAACCCCTGGCACCACATTGATGAATATCACTAAAAATAGTCATTGGTGACCAAGATCAAAGACAAGGAGTCGAACCCCGATTCATAATCTGATTCAAAAAATAATGGGAAAAGAAAGATCATCGAAGAAAACCCCACTGCTACTATCGTGAACACAACAATTCAACCATAAGAACCAACAAATCCTGAAGACAGCGAGCACATTTTTCATTCATAGATGTGGGTGAAGGGGACCCTACTACATTTTATTGTTGATAGCAGAAGCCAAAAGAACCTCATCTCAACATAGTTCATCAAACAGTTGGGATTGTCGACAACACCACAACTGCATCCATACAAAATCGGGTGGCTTCGCTATGGACGATACCTCTGTTTCACCCAACCATGTTGATTTTCATACAACATCAAACCTTTCAAAGATGAGGTATTAAGTGATTTTTCCCCACTAAATTTCTATGATGCTCTGTTGGGCCAACCACATATTTGGAAGCACCTTGTTATTTATGAGTCTTGACCTCGTAGTGTCGTTGTTACTATGGGGGTTAATCTCTATAGGATACCAGAGGTACTTCCAATTATTGTCCCACCTAAATAGTGTCACAAGGTAGTATCTCGTACTACAAAATTCAGTTTCTTCATAGTTTGTTCAAAAGGTTAATAGAAGAACACCACAACCATTGTAGCCTCGGTCCAAAAACCTTTTGTCCAATAGAAGAAAGTCGACAAGATTGAAGAAAAGTGCAAGGATTCCTTCCACACACAATCATATCATGTATCCAGACTGGTTAAAAATTTACAACCCTTTCAGCCACAGGTTCGTGGCAGCCTTCAACAGGCTAAGCAATGCAACTTCTCTAGAAAGGCAACCATCTCATCAAGATGTAGATTCAACAAATGCTTTTCCCTATCCCCCGAGCACAAAATGAAATGGATACCATTTATTTCTAACGAGGGAGGATTTATCTAGGTGGATATCGGTGGCCACCCACCTATTCCAACTGGCTCAAAACAACTTTCTTGCAATTTACTATTTTTAGTAGTTTTTCAGTTCCTAAACTTTTGGGGTCATTTTGAGGGCCTAAATGAAGTTTTTTGGGGATCGAGCACCTCAATGATTTCTTAAGGGCTTGATTGAGCCCCAAAAATGAATATCCTTGATGATACCTTTCCAACTAGATATTGTCCACCCCAAATAGAGATTGTATGCCAAAGTTATGCCCCCAGGAAGTTGATACACCAAAGCACCGAAAACAGGGTTCACAAAACTGTAGGATTTTCATCTTTTGGCGTTAGGGTTTGGGATTTTATTTATGTTAAAAAATCCTTTAGATTCTCATTGTAATCCATCTTCTTGTGAATTTGAGTCGCTGTCACATCTCTTCTTGGAGACAAGTTGCCAGCATTCTAGTGTGTCTTTCACTCTGTACTTCTACAGTTTTGTACATTTTTCTCTTTAATAGAAATTATGTATTATTATATCTCTGTGTTTATGGTTGCATCTCTAATATATTTCTGTTACATTATTTGAAATCTAAGATATCCACTAACCTCCATAATACTCTACCCGAATACATGTTGATTACTTTTCAATCCTTTCTACATCTTGTATGTAACTTGTATACTATATCTCCACACGATTCACCACAACATTCTCATCGATCCCTTCTATGGATAATTCTCTATCCTTTTCCTTCCCTTACCTCATTTCTATCAACATGAACCAAAAAACTATGCAAAACAAATTATCCCATAAAGATACAACAAATCAATTAGCACAAGGACACCCCTCTTATAGGAAGATATCATTCTTAGATTGACATGGCTCAAAGTCTCACCAAATTGGCTCTTTCCCCAAAATGAACTCACAACACTAGCAGGGACTTACACTAACCTCTCCACACACTAAATGATACATCTTTCCAACTTACCACTCTACATAACTCTCTATTATGCATGTCACCCTCTATGTTTAGCATAGTATAAAGGCACATACTAGATATGACACCACATTTATCTCTCAACAACATTCACAAGTGTTTTCAAAGCCTCAATTTCATGATCCTAGGGACATCCATTCACAGGAAAAATAGAGGGTGAGAATGGCCCCAATAGTTCCCTCCATTCAACTTCATAGTCTCAACCTAACTATCCCTCTATTATATTGGGTGAGGCCTGACATTTAGGTAGAAAACACACTTTCCAGGTTGATCATACTCCTAGCATGAATCTCTTCATTTCTATATGACATATGGTATAGATATATTCCTTTATATACTAAAAATAATTACTATCATTCCAGGACCCATCCAATTCACCCGCTATTCAAGGACTTCTTTGTCAGACAAGATCCACTTAACCCTATTTTTCTATGGGTTACTATATGCTTTGAGTAGTTTGATCAAGCGAGCCATTCAGGGAATCACTCATTCTCTTGGATGTAAATAGTTATCATATATGATGACTCAACTCATATAGAATTACCTTAAGCTAGGGAATGTTGTCCCCCCAACGAAATTATGCCCTTTTGTGAACTATTACTATAAAACACGTCACAAACATACCATCCTTTCAATGTACCATAGCTTCCCAAATCCATCACACCATCTTATCAAGAGGTCATAGGCACATATTTATTTCTCTTGGTTATGGTTTCACCATGTGTACAACAATAGTTCAAGCTATCGTATAGAAAAATAGTTTATTCATTCTTACATGGCACTAATAGCTCCAAGTAGGAATCTCAAAGGCTGGAATGTACAACCAAATAATTTCTCCATTGCAAGTATTTATATTTCTATTGTTTGGTTCTTTCTTAAAACAAATTATGCAATATATTCCTTTTGTCTTCCAACTCTAGTTATATACATATATTTATAGGTGGAAACTCTCACTAACTCTCTTTAGTATATCACCATCTAATAGCTCATTCTAAAGTTTGCAACATTATCTCTTTGGGAATGCTGACAATTAATATCAACCTAGCATCGTTGGCACTTCACCTCATATTTGGGGAACCTAGAGTCATTTCCAATACTTGCAGGCGACATTTTTTGTAGTCTTATTAGAAAGATGGGAGGAAAATGTTTATGGTTTCAAACTAAACCATCGAGAATTGATGCAGGTAGCCCAAGAAACCTCCCCAAGGAGGTTGTATTGCTAAACCAAGCAACTCCTAACATAGTCCATGAGGTTGGGATCCAAATCATCCTCCCTTAGGGGACATCCATCAACACATTTGTGTCTATCTTAGTGCCCAACCATTAAGGATATCCTCCTCATTTCCAACTTCTTATTTATTATTTATTTTTTTTGTGTTAAAAAGTAGTTGCATATTTCCATCTATAGAAATTATCTATCACTTATTTCTTATCCTTTAGGGTGCATGCATCTTGAATTCATCCATTAATATTTATATATATATATCAATTCGCTATCATAATAAAATCATAACAAAAGAGAACACCATTTTACCATTAAAAATTATATTATTATTTTACCTTGAATTTTTTTTTTTTTCATTTCTATTAATATTATTAATATTCTTGTTTCTAAATTAATATAATAAAACAGAACACCATTTTACCAGTAAAAATTATATTATTATTTTACTTTTAAATTTATTTATTTTTTTGTCATTTCTATTAATATTCTTGTTTCTAAATTAATTTTTTTAAAAGAGAACACTTCATCTCGCACCTAAAATTTGTTAATTGAGAAACTCAAAAATGCATCATATCTCTTGAATTTCTTGATGAAATGGGGTATTTAGGGAGTCGAGTATTTATCCCGAATGTTAATCGACAAAAAACTAACATAAAATACAAATTTACTTTATATTATGCATGATAAATAGAAGGATAGATTTCATACCACAAACCTAATGGTAAGACAACCTTATTGTGCGTTGTGCATAACTAATACATAAATTTTAACGTATACGCATTGAAGTGATCCCTGCTAAGAACAAGGTTGCATGGAAGCGTATATCTGTTGCTATGTAGTTATAATAAAATAAAAGTTAATGATATACGAGTATGTATTAACCCCAAAATTGTTTACTTTTTAAAATTTTATTAAAATGTTTACTTTCCCTCGGTTATTGGGTCTGTTGTTATAGATTTTATAGCCTCCGCCACATCTATAACAAGATAGAGTTTAGTTACTTTAGTTGATGCTAGTGATTTTTTTATTTTATTTTATTATGTGTAACGTGTTTCACCCTATGAATTTTTGGGATGTCTTGTATTTAAGTCGAGTGTCAATAGTGTGAAGATATAAGATCGTGTGTTGTTTTTTTGTTTTTTTTTCTCATACGCTTGTGATCGCTTAATCTGTCTTGAGATGGAAGACTCCCATTTTTTCTGTATGTTTTATTGAAATTCTATCGGTGAGATCAGGATGAAAATTCTGTACTATATTCTCTGATTTGGCAGGTTCATTTTAGTTGCCAAATCGAAAGGGCGATCTGAGCTCTCCATATCCCACGCCAGTTGAAACCCACAAATTGGTTGTCATGTCATTGATGGATGGATTACAAAGTGGATGGATTCTATGTAGCATCCAATCCAAATCGAAAAACTAAACAATTATATTTTTAAAATCCTCTGGATAGTACTCTACACCACTCTACTTCTACTTCATCTCGTCTGACCATTAAATAGTGGAATTTGACAGCCACCTTTCACTACAAAGTTTGAATAAATTATTGTCATTCAAAGATAATTTTCTATGGCATCTCAACTATGTAGTATGACTTCAAGAATTTTCTGCATGTTACAAATAAAGATAAGAAAAAATGGGTTGATCGCATGAAGTAATATTCCTTTAGAAATGGCACGGTAATATTGAATACTATTTCTATATACCGAGAGACTACTTTTCTTTGGCATCTCAGCCATGTAGTTTGACTTCATGAATTTCCTTCTTATTACAAATCAAGATAAAAGACAAAATGGGTTGATCGCATTAGAAATATTCTTTAAGAAATGACATTGTAATGGCAGGAAAAACATTGAATATTGTTTATTATCTATACTGAGAGACACACCTGAGACACACATTGAATATTGTTTATTTTCAAACCCATCTCTTCTCAAAGGATTTCTACAATGAATGTGAAGAGGTGTTTGAGACAAGGTGTTATAATTCATGTTGTGAATGTTATTGATCCTTCAAATAAAAATGCATTGAATCTTGGAGATTATTTAGTGTTGGATAAATATGATGATGTATTCACAAATAACCTACCAAAAAATCAAGAAATCCTCTAAAAAAAAGAGGTGGGTTTTTTTTTAACTCATGTTATGGGTTAATCCCATATTAAATGTTGACTACCAAATTAATACATCAAAACTATTTGAAAATACAAATACAAAAGTTATTAGACAAATTCTAAATTAATCCCAGTATCTCATCATAAAAGGAACAACATGTAATCATAAAAAGAACATGTAATAGTCAAATTAATCTCACTATCTCACCATAAAAATAACATATAATAGTCATTGACTATGGGAATATAAACAAATGGGTAGATCAAAAGTACAAGAATATAAACAAATGAGTACACCAAAGGTAATAGATGTTTGAAAATCCAAATAAAAAAAAAGTTGTTGAAAAAAGTAAGTGTGTCACCATATATGTTTGAAAATCCAAATAAAAAAGTTGTTGAACAAAGTCAAGTGTGTCACTATAAAGAGAACATGTATTCATTGAGTATAGGTGTATATATAATATGATGTTTAAAGATTAACACCCCTTGATAAGGATTAACAATCCATTTCATGAGATGAGACGAGACAAGGTCTTGTCTTGATATAGCTATGGTATACGTACTAACAAATCTTAATCTGAATCAAAGATGAGTCTATAGACACAGCCCCCTCACAAATGATAACATTTTCAATGGGATTTGGACACTACTCTACCAAACTAATATAAACAAAAGTTCAATGACATCTTCATTATCATTATAATTTTTTTTTTATGTTACCATGGTAATATTTTTCTATCAATTCGGTTGTGTTCACCAGTGCATATGTATGGTTTGATCTCGTGCATATGCATGCTTTGATATTTTTTTATTTTATTAAGCATATAGTTGGTTCCAAGTACTACTAACTTGCATACCTAGTAATTCGAGCTATGATAATACATAGCCGTCTTCGTTTGATGATGTTAATTTATAACACCAATGATTACTTCACTTTATTTATAACACCAAGTATACTTGATATAAATATTTGACTTTCCAATAAATTTGATCTATACAATGTAATTGGGATATCTTAGATATTCCTTTTTTCACTTTTGTGCGTTTAATTATATAGAGAGAAAAATAGATCTATTTTGGTATTTATTCTTTTAATGGTGTATATGATTAAAGTTTATTGCATTTTAAAACAATCATATATTAACGTATTAATGGTGTAAGAGAATCTATTTACTTAATCAATCATATATCAATACAATTAATGATATAATTAATGATACGAGAGAATTTATTTACTCAATTAATCATATATTGACATAATTAATGGTGCAAGATAATCTATTTACTCAATCAATCATATATCGACATCGTTTTAATGGCGCAAGAGTAATCATCAATTTTATTTCATGGGGTGAATAAACTAATCACATAACCAATTAAGAAACTATAAGGAGGCCAACCATGTGTAAGCAATATTCAACTTCATAGGTAACCTATATATTCTTCTTAAGAGCTACATCAAGTCATAAGAAGTAGTAAATAAGATTACATTTCAAAGTACATCCGCCACCAGTACCATAATGGAATCGCACATAATAAATAATTATTATAGGACATGGCCACTTATATCCATCAAAAATAAGACATCAACACACAATGATCCATCGTAAGTTAACTCCCTAACTAATTTACATAAAAATCTATGTATGGATTTATATATATATTTTTTAATATCAAATCTAAATTTTAAAACACAATTAAAACTCATGCTGACTTAAAATTTCCAATTTTTAAAAACACACAATGATCCATTGTAAGTTAACTCCCTAACTAGTTTACATATCTCTATGTATTGTTATTTATTTATATATACATATATATATATAAAAGATCAAGTCTAAATTTTAAAACATGATTAAAACTCATGCTGACTTAAAATTTCCAATTTTTAAGAATTTAAAGAAGGTCAACACCTTAGAGATGTACGAGGATTCTAAACCCTAATTTAAATTAGGAAGAACAAACTATTAAGGCCATAGATATAAGAATTCATTCCTAACTTAATTTTGATTTTAAAATTTTAAAGAATGAACTAGACAAATCTAGGATATCTAAGCTCACGCGTTCCCATACCTAAAAGGTAATGTATTATTAAAGGAGTTCGTCTTATTGAAATAGGTGGTTAAACATCATTACTCATAATATATACCCATTTAAAAATAACTTAGAGGAAAATCAAAATCAAATCATAATAACTAATACATTGGGAATTCAACCAATCACCAAAACCATTAAGGGACTAAGAAGGCAAATCCATATTTGCATTCAATTAAGGATTCAAATGTTAGTTGTCATAAGCTTAAGTAAGGGAATTAAGAGAGATAATTTACTTCAATATAATGTTATGGTGGACAAGTGAATTAGTTGATATGATATTAGCACAGTTGCTAATTTGCAGTTGCTAATTTGCAGCTGGTGAACGTTGAAAGGTTTACCACTAAGGAAATTCGAGGTAGAGGAAATGTGTGGACAGTTGATTAAATCTGTAATAGCATGGAAACATGGCTTGTCTAATACGTGTAATTTCCAAGAATGAAGTTGGAGTGTTTGCTAAACATGGTAATCTCAAAGGTTAATTATTTAAATGTGGCAATCATATGATGTTACAGTAATTTCTTAATATGATTAGGTAAACGTTAAAAAGTAAACAGGTTAACTGGTGCATTCATAAATGCAAGGAAGGTATCAACAATAAATCTGACTAGTTGATTTTGGAGGACGACTAAGAATATACCAGCATCTTCAATGTGTAGCCATCAGATTATAATTTAAGATTAAAA
>CBVK0100410171.1:0-12567 GCA_900067695.1 Picea abies | reverse complement strand
GTTAAGTCCAAAGAAGGATGGAGGATGGAGAATGTGTATAGACTCAAGAGGCATAAACAAGATCACCATTAGGTATATATTTCCTTTACCGAGGATGTATTACTTAATGTATTGTTTGAGTGGAGAAAATTACTTCTCAATTATAGATCCGAAGAGTGGATCTCACCAAATAAGAATGAAAGAAGGTGATGAGTAGAAAACATCCTTCAAAACAAACAAAGGGTTGTATGAATGGCTTGTTGTGCCATTTGGCTTAACAAATGCCCCAAGTAATTTTATGAGGCTGATGAATGAGGTATTGAAGGATTTTATTAGCAAGTTTGTGATTGTATATCTGGATGATATACTAGTCTTCAATAAAGCTGAAGAAGAGCATTCGAGACATCTAACATTAGTGATGAGAATATTGCAGTGGGAGAAGTTGCTAATTTGTTTTTCAGGGAAGTTGTGAGACTTCATGGGTTTCCTAAGAGCATTGTCTCAGACAGAGACACTAAATTTGTTGGTCATTTTTGGAGAACATTACGGAAGTAGCTGGGGACACAGTTTTCTTTTAGTTCAGAATATCACCCTTAAACAGATGGACAGACTGAGGTGGTGAATCAAATATTAGGAAATTTGTTGAGGAGTTTGGTCATTTAACATCATAGCCAGTGGGATCAAATTTTGTCAGAAGCAAAGTTTGCATATAATGAATCACTAAACATAAGTACCGGAAAGAGCCCATTTCAGTAGTATATGGGATGAATCCAAGAGGGTAATCATAGTTGAGAGATCTGGAGAAAAATGAATTCTGAAGCACTGGAGCAGAAGACTTCACTGCAGAAATGCAAAAGCTTCATAATCATATCAAAGAGTAGTTGAAAAACAATAGCAGAGAGTATAAATGTTGAGTTGATCAGCATAGGAGAAAACTTCAATTTGAAGTGGGAGATCAAGTTCTAATACATATTAGGAAGGAAATGTTCCCAAGAGGAACATACAACAAGCTGAAGCTGAAGAAGACAGGACCATGCAGGATCCCAAGGAAATTTGATGCAAATTCTTATGAGATAGAGCTTCCAAAAGATGTGGGTATATCAACCATATTCAACATTTCATACATGTATCCTTATAGGGAAGATGACACTATAGGATCAGAATATAATAAAGAGATCTAGTGGGAGAATTATATGCATGTAGAAGAAAATCCGCATATGGAAAAAATCATAGATCAGAGAATCAGTAAGAAGACCCGAAGGAAGAATTATTTTGAATATTTGGTAAAGTGGAAAGGTCATCCAATAGAATATGCCAATTGGGTAAATGAAGCATAAATCCAGAAGCATGGAAGGTTAGCGCAGGAGCTCATGGAAAAGAGTCCATGATTTTTTTTTTCCAGAGGAGTATGATGCAGGAGCATCTCCAGCAAAGCATGAGTGGAAGACAACTTAGTGCACTAGCATGCATTTTGAAGTGATGATTTTGAATTTAAGAGGGAATATCATGAAATATCTTGAAAATATCAAAATTAAAGAACTTATTAAATGTTTTAGAGTTCGACGATCGCATGATATCGTTGGGGAATGTATTTTTCTTTAATGTAGTATCTTGCAGTACAGATTCAATGTGTTTGATATTATCTGTTTGTCTAAAAAAAATTATTGTAATAAATCCTTAGTAGTTGAATAATTTTATTTCGATAAGATAACACTAAGGTATTCAAAGGGAAATCTCTATGTGCCCTCTTGTTTAAATAAATATTTTTTTTCCCAAATGAGGCTATTGAAGTTTGTTGTTGATAGTTGTTGTGAAAGTAGAGATTGTTGCTGAATTTTAGTTGAGAGATGTTGAAGAGCATGTCTGAGTCCATGTACATATAGAATTTGAATGAATATAATAGAGAAGTGTGTTCCAAATTTTTGGTGTTGTTTTTACCATGTCTATCTGAATGAATGAATGGTAGGCTTTATGTTTACTTGCAATTCTATGTTATTATTTTTTCTATTTTTATGAATGCATTTACATGGTTGAATGTATGAATCTATGAGATATTGGATAAGTTTCAATTATTTCTCTTCTACGAGCCTATGCAAGGATTGCATAGTGTCCGCAAGGTGTGTGTTGACAAATTCTATTTCTATCAGAAGCTCAGAATAGATAACATTGAACTTTTGTATGGAAGGAGTGCATAAGTGTTTGCAAGGTGTGCGTCGACAAAGTTTGTTTCGAATCAGTAATCCATAGGGATAGCTTGAAGGTGTGCATAGGAAGAAACACAGTCAGATTCATATAGTCAAGGGGAAAAATTGAGCCATAGAAGGATTGTTGCAAGGAGTGCACAGTCTCCCTTCAAGAGTCAAGTTGAAGGAAGTTTGTTGCAAGGTGTGCATAGGGTCAATACTTGGCTAAGTATTGAAGTAGTCATTATGAGAAGTCTAGAGTGTCGAGGAGGAACAAGTCTAAGAGAGATAACTTGGATCTTTGTACGTAAGGAGTGCATAGTGTCCTCAAGGAGTGCATTATAGAGTATTTTGACTTAGGAGCTCAGGGGGAGTAGTCTAAGTTTGTTTGCATAGGATTGTGAATAACTGTCGCAAGGTGTGCGTAGTCGTCCACAAAGAAGCTAAGATATGGAGGAAAACCTGTTTCAAGGTGTGCATAGGGTTGCTCTAAATTATGTTTCAAACATAAATCTCTAAGGAGTTAAGGTGTTTAAGGAAGAACAAGCTCAGTAGGGAGAGCGAGTGAGAAATATTCAATAGGAAGGATCCCTTTAAGGTTTCTCAAAATTAACGGGAAATATCCATCGAGGAGGGAGCAAGATCATTCCATACCGTTATATCTAGGAGAGTTGCATAGAGGTTAGCCATGGAGCCTTTCAGCACTTCGTGGTTCAGAGTGTTTTGAAGTGTTGTGAGAGAGGGGGTTGCCGAAGTCATGAAATCATGAAGTGATCCTAGCCATTGGCTTCAAGGAGGATATGTGGTAGAGGATTAGAGATTTCAGGAGATAGAGTTTGAAGAATTTTATGGATCAAGGGAAATCTTCGCGAAGTCATGAAGGCTGAATTAAAGTTGGACCATTGGATCTAGGAGGATAGGGGGAAGAGATCCGTGTGTTTCATCAGAACACATTTCAGAAAGAAACGAAGGTGAAGGCTGCAATATCGTTGAAGATGAAGTTGCAAAGAGAGTTGGCCCATGATCACAACCCATGGTCATATAGGAGAAGGAGTCTAGCACAGGAGCTAGTACTCACAAATTGGTGTTTCCAGAAGCACCAGAGAGGAAGTTTGTGGGTAATTTGAACCTACAGGTGACATCAAAGGGACCTATGTGTCATCTGTTCAGGGTCTATTTAAGGCCCGAAGAGATGATTCGATTCGATATTTTGAATATCCTTGACCAAGAGGTCGTGGAACCCCTATGAGGGGAGGGGGCTGCATCAAGATGCCTTCAGATTTTGGGTTCAATGTAGTTATGTTAGAACAATGATTCCTTATGTAGGGATTATATGTTGAAATGGAGTGTAGTCTATCATAACAATCTCTATGCCAAACCTTAAAATGGATAGTATAACCATATCGTGTTCATAAGACAAAAAGTTTTTGTATGTTGTCTAGTATGTAGTGTGTCAAGACCCCACACATGATGCATGAGAACCAAAGATAAATGATATAACATAAGGTTACCCTCTATGGTACCCCCTACTATGCCCCATGTCAATTAATTCAAATGGTTTTTCTTTTATTTGAACTTTGCACTACAATCTCTTCAGTGATACATTATACAATTTTCTCCCTTTACATGTTGGGCTCTCAAAATTATTTTATTCAATCATAAGAATTTTTTTTCATAAAAATTTACATTTATTAGGTTTTCTTTATCAGATTTTGACTCTTCCAATTATCTTTGAATGCATTTGATTATTTATTTGTTTCCTTTATCTACAGTTAGGGTTTTCATGATTGTTTTCTATAAAAACATGTTTTCAAGAACCATATTTATTAGGTTTCTTTTATAAGTATTTATTAGGTTTCTTTTGAACATATTTGATAGTCCTTTTGTTTTTTAAACCATATTTATTAGGTTTTCTTTATCTTTTGACTCTTACAATTATATTTGAATGCATTTTATTATTTGTTTGTTTCCTTTATCTAAGGTTAGGGTTTTCATAATTTTTTTCTATAAAAACATGTTTTCTATAACCATATTTATTAGGTTTCTTTTGTAAGTATTCATTAGATGTCTTTTCAACATATTTGATAGTCCCTTTGTTTTCTCATATTTATTAGGTTTCTTTTGTAAGTATTCATTAGATGTCTTTTCAACATATTTGATAGTCCCTTTGTTTTCTAGAACCATATTTATTAGGTTTTCTTCATTAGATTTTGACTCTTACGATTATCTTTGAATGCATTTGATTATTTGTTTGTTTCCTTTATCTACAATTAGAGTTTTCATGATTGTTTTCTATAAAAACATGTTTTTTATAACCATATTTATTAGGTTTCTTTTCAACATATTTGATAGTCCCTTTGTTTTATAAAACCATATTTATTAGGTTTCTTTTCTGCCTATTCATTAGGTTTCTTTTCAACATATTTCACTCTCCCTAACATATTTGACTGTCCCTTTTTGGAAAGACATTTTTTTCATATTTTTTACAAATTGATAATCATTTATAGTAATATTTTTCAATAGAATAAAAAAAGTTTCATATATATATATATATATGCTTAAAGAGTGGTAAATAATTTATTTATTTAAAACATTTAATAAAACATTTTTTTTACTTGTGAAAGGGTTGGTAGTGTTTTTTTGTTCTTTAATTTAGAGAGTTGTAAATAATTTATTTATTTTAAACATTTAAAAAAATGGTTTTGTAATTGTGAAAGTATTGGTATATTTTTATCATACATTAAAGAAAAATAAAATTATTTTTATGCAAAGAGGACAATCATAAGTATTTAGTAAAAAAATGTTAGTATAAAACTTTGTAAAAAAAAACAAAACAAAAAAAAATCTTCAATGTGCATGTGCAATGAAACTTAGTAACTAAGTGAAATGTTCAATGGGGAGGTTAGCATATACCTGTGTAAAGTGTATGGAGTAAAAAATTTAGCATAAAACTTTATAAAAATAATCAAAAAGCTAAAGTGTTCAATGTGAAGTAAAACTTAGTAAATAAGTGATATTTATATGCATAGGTATATGTCATAGTGTTGGATAATGATGTCTTTACCAAACAAAATACAAAAAATCAGCACTCAACCTGTTCCAACCATTGGCTACAAATGCATAATTAAATTTATGATTAAACTGATGTACTTTCACTAGTTCCACACCACTACATGCACTTGTTTGAACCATCCACTAAATGTGCGAAATAAAATTGTGTTTTTCATTCTCATTGTTGGCTAGGAAAGAAGATATTGTTTTGGAAGACCAATCAGAAGCTAGGAAAAAAAATTGATCGCTTGGAACAAAGTTGAAGTATTAGAAAAATAACGAAATATTTTATCAATGCAAAAACAAAATTGGGATGAATAAAAAATTAATTGATATAGTCCTAGTGGTGCGACATGGACTTATACATATTCAACACATACAAATAGTATGCAAAAATATACCTTCCGCATCTTCACACATATACATCCCTGCATAGCAAAGATTTAGTAAATAATATACATCTTTAGCAGAGACACATAGTTTGCATAGATATAGCTTCAACACCTCTGGACAGGTATATGGCTGCACAACAAACTCTTGGAAGATAAAATATATATAAAAAGAATGAACACTTAGTTTAATAGTTATCAATGTTCTTAATAATAGAATATTGTTATTCATATCCATATGCTTAACAAACTATTTTGTTTTTGTATATACATATATTAAAAATAAAATTCAATTATTAATTCAATAATCTTAATTATACATCTTTATCATAGACATATAGTCTCCACACATATGTAGATATGAAAATATATGCTCTGCAAAGATATAGTTTTTTCAAAAATAAGTGATTGAAATGGACATAAATGAATATAAGATTGCAAAATGAAGACATAGTCTAATAGCTATCAATGTTATCAATAACAACATAATGTTATGCATATACATATTCTTAACAAACTATGTTTTAGGTATACAGGTATATTAAAAATAAAAGAATTATTAATTTAATAAAGCTTAATTATGCATAAACATATAGTGTGCACATATATAGATTGTTCATGTCCACACAAGCATATTCTTGCACACTGAGGATTTAGTAAATAAAATACATCTTCAACATAAACATATAAACAATACATATATAACTTCTACACCTCTGCACAAGTATATCCCCACACACTGAATAGTTCGTATAATAGTTGTCAATGTTATCAATGATAGAATATTGTTATGCATATGATTGTGCTTAAAAAAATGTTTTTCCATGTGCATACTTATATTAAAAATAAATGTTATTTGTAAATATAATAAAAGTTAATCATAGATATTTAGCATAGACATATGTCTGCAAAGATATAGCTTTTGCAGATAGGTATATCCTTGCACAACAAACATTTAGTAAATTAAATACATCTTTAGCACATACATATAGTCGCACTATGGATTTCACAACTCTACACCGATATATTGTTGCACAACTAACACTT
The DNA here is from genome assembly GCA_900067695.1 of Picea abies. Taxonomy (NCBI): domain Eukaryota; kingdom Viridiplantae; phylum Streptophyta; class Pinopsida; order Pinales; family Pinaceae; genus Picea; species Picea abies. The sequence continues at coordinate 5,918 of CBVK0100410171.1, read as the reverse complement.
GGTAGATAAAATACATAGAAAACCATGTACTTATTTTGTAAGTGATTGAAATGGGAGTAAAAGATAGAAATTGTGGCTAAATTTTATAACATAGTATTTGATAACGATGTCTGTTAGTTCGTGTAAAAATGTTTTTTTATTTTTTATTTTTTTAATATACTTCTATGCAAATACTTAAAAGATTCATAATTATTTATTAATTTAATAAATGTTAATTATACATATTTGACACAAACATATAGTCCAAATACATACAATTCTCACAACTTTGTATATGTACAATATCATTATTGTTTATGCAAGAGGAGAATGATAACAACAAACAAAAAATAAGTGGAAACATTTAGTATTGTTGAGGAAAAAACATTTACCATAAGAGTTTGTTAAAAATAATTTCTATGTATTGAGACTAGAGGATCTATGAATGAAGAGAAGCATCATATTTATGAATGGCTACATATAATGAAATCGATTGACAAAGTCATCACATTGTCAATAAATATAAAAAATTGTGATAAATAAATGTACTTTGTAATTTGAATTTGGAAAGACAATGAAATCGATTGACAAAGTCATCACATTGTCAATAAATATAAAAAATTGTGATAAATAAATAAACATTTAAAAAAATGGTTTTGTAATTGTGAAAGTATTGGTATATTTTTTTCATGCATTAAAGAAAAATAAAATTACTTTTATGCAAAGAGGACAATCATAAGTATCTAGTAAAAACATTTAGCATAAAACTTTGTAAAAGAAAAAGAACAAAAACATAAAAAATTCTTCAATGTGCATGTGTTGAAACATAGTAACTAAGTGAAATGTTCAATGGGGAGGTTATCATATACCTGTGTAAAGTGTATGGAGTAAAAAAATTTAGCATTAAACTTTATAAAAATAACCAAAAAGTTAAAGTGTTCAATGTGAAGTAAAACTTAGTAAATAAGTGATATTCCCTTATACACATAGGTATATGTCATAGTGTTTGATAATGATGTATTTACAAGAGGAACACTTGTAAACAAAATACACAAATTCCGCACACCTGTTCCAACCATTGGCTACAAATGCATAATTAAATTTATGATTAAATTATTGTGCATTCACTAGTTGACACTCATAAATGCACTTGTTTGAACCATCCAGTAAATGTGCCAAATAAAATTGTGTTTTTTATTCTCATTGTTGGCTAGGAAAGAATATTTTTTTTGGAGGACAAATCAGATGCTAGGAAATAAAATTGATCGCTTGGAACAAAGTTAAAGTATCAGCGAAATAGAATTGAGGACCACTCAGATGCTAGGAAAAAAATTGATCACTTGAAATGGAATTGAGGACCACTCAGATGCTAGGAAAAAAATTGATCACTTGGAACAAAGTAAAAGTATGAGAAAATGAATGAAATATTTTATCAATGAAAAAAAAAAATTGCGGTCAATGCAAAAGTAATTGATATAGTCCTAGTGGTGCGACATGGAATTATACACATTCAAAACATATAAATAGTATCCACAGATATGCATAGCAAAGATTTAGTAAATAATATACATCTTTAGCACATACACATAGTTTGCAAGCATATAGCTTCAACACCTCTCGACAGGTATATGCCTCCACAACAAACTCTTGGAAGATAAAATACATAAAAAAAAAATGATGTAGTTCTTTTTGTAAGTGATTGAAATGGGCATAAATGAATATAATCTTGTACAGTGAACACTTAATCTAATAGCTATCAATGTTATTAATAATAGAATATTGTTATGCATATCCCTACCCTTAACAAACTTATTTTTTTGTATATAAAACAAATTATTAATTCAATAAAACTTAATTATACATCTTTAGCATAGACATATAGTCTCCACAGATATTGATTGTGCAGATATGCAAATATATGGTCTGCAGAGATATAGTATTTTCAAAAATAAGTGATTGAAATGGGCATAAATGAATATAAACTTGCAAAGTGAACACTTAGTCTAATAGATATCAATGTTATCAATAAAAAAATAATTTTATTTATATGCATATGCTTAACAAATCATTTTTTAGGTATATGGGTATATTGAAAATAAAAAAATTATTAATTTAATAAAGCTTAATTATACATCTTCAACATATTAATTTAATAAAGCTTAATTATACATCTTCAACATAAACATATAGTGTGCACATATATAGATTGTTCATCTCCACACAAGTATAATCTTGCACAATGATGATTTAGTAAATACAATACATCTTCAACATAGACATATAAACAACACATATATAGCTTCTGCACCTCTGCACAAGTATATCCCCGCACAGTGAATAGTTAGTATAATAGTTGTCAATGTTATCATTAATAGATTATCGTTATGCATATGATTATGCTTAAAAAATTGTTTTTCCATGTGCATATTTATATTAAAAATAAATATTATTTGTAAATATAATAAAAGTTAATCATAGATCTTTAGCAAAGACATATGTTTGCAAAGATATGTCTTTTTTAGATAGGTATATCCCTGCACAACAAACACTTAGTAAATTACATATATCGTTAGCACATACATACAATTCACACAAATATGGCTTTCACACCTCTACACCGATATGTTGTTGCACAACTAACACTTGTAGATAAAATACATAGAAAACCATGTAGTTATTTTGTAAGTGATTGAAATGGGAGTAAATGATAGAAATTGTGGCTAAATTTTATAACATAGTATTTGATTTGATAAAAATGTCAGTTAGTTGGTGTAAAAATTAGTTTTATAACCCTTTTAATATAGTTATATGCAAATAACTAAAAGATTAATAATTATTTATTAATTTAATAAATGTTAATTATACATGTTTGGCACAGACATATAGTCCAAATACATACAAATTTCACATCTTTGTATAGGTATAATATCATTATTGTTTATGCAAGAGGATAATAATAACAATAAACAAACAACAAGTGGAAACATTTAGTATTGTTGAGGAAAAAATATTTACCATAAGAGTTTGTTAAAATTAATTTCTATGTATTGAGACTAGAGGGATCTATGAATGAAGAGAAGCATCATATTTATTTAATGGCTACATCTAATGAAATCGATTGAAAAAGTCATCACATTGTCAATACATATAAATAATTGTGATAAACAAATATACTTTGTAATTTGAATTTGGAAAGGAAATGAAATCAACAAAATGAAATGCATGATGCTACCATGTGTAGAGAGAAAATAAGTGAAATGATAAAATAACTAAATATTTGGGTTGATTGTTTATTGTGAGAAAGTAAATGTGTGCATATATAAAGGAGGGCTATGAAATTGTTGAAGCATTGCAAATAAAAGATAGTGAAAAGTGTAATGTTCAATGGGAATATTAGCATATTCTGAAAGTAGTGTAAAGCGTTCGGACAAAAAAACATTTAGGATAAAATTTTGTAGAAATGTGCAAGATTGAAAATTGTTGAATGTAAATTAAAGATTACTAAATCTTTAATGTCAAGTAAAACTTAGTAATTAAATAATAAATGTTTAATGTGGGTCAAACCTTAGTAACTAAGTAAGCGAAGGGTTGAATGGGTGGTTAGCATATGCAAGAAAGAACATAAGTAAGTGAAGTGTTCAATGGAAATGTTGGCATATGAGAAAACCAATGTAAAGTGTTTGAAAGTTAGGATAAGGAGTGACAATTACAAAAGTTGGAACAAAGTTAGGATAAGGAGTGACAATTACAAAAGTTGGAACAATTCTAAAATATAGGTTCCAGAGATTAATCTGGGGAAATAGTTAACTGACTAGATGATTTGTATTTGCAATTGATTTGTAGTTTAGTTGTTGAGTATGCATTTGAAGAATAATAAAAAAATTATGCAACATTTATTGCAAGATGTTATAACTGTTTGAGGGGAACACGAGGATAGAAAAGATATAAGAGCATAATCAAATATTTGATTTGAATATTTCTAGTGTGGAGAAGTAAATGTGTGTGGATACAAAGGAGACTGATGGGATTGTGGATGTTTCCCACATAAAAATCAATGAAAAGTGTGTGGAGCGTAGCATGTACAAGAAGCAAAGGATTCAATTTATCCACACATAATATTAGATTTGGCATTGGACTATGTAAAGATTCAATTTATCCACACATAATATTAGATTTGGCATTGGACTATGTAAAAAAAAATGGAGCATGAAACTTAGAAAAAAGTAGGGTGTGGAGGTTAGGATGTGCCAAAAGCAATGTAAAATGTGTTGGTGTTAGAATCCACTCAAATCGATGTAAATTTTATGGAGGATATGATGTGCGGATGTGAGAGAAGCAAAGGGCGTGGATATTTCCACACAAGACATGGAATTTCAAGCTAGTGGAATAGGTGGGTTGCCACTGATTTCCACCTAGATCATGTGCGCAGTTGTTTTAGTTACTTCTGCTTCCTAAAGTTGTTTTAAAAGGAGAAAGTTAGTGTGGTGCAAATAAGTTTCAAGTTCAATGCACTACTTTAAGCGATACTGCATAGACTAGAGTTTATTATAGTATCTGCGCAATGGATTTTTGGAGTAGCATTTCTTAGTAGTTTGTTGGGGATGTTATAGAGAAATATCAGAGCATATTTTTAGAGTGTGTGACATGACCCATCCAAGGGAGGTTGGGGACGTTATAGATTGGTATCAGAGAATAATTTGGGAGAAGTGCATGATGTGGCCCATCCTGGGATGGTTGGGGACATTACAAATTGGTATCAGAGCTATTGGTTCAACATTAGAATTGTATGGGCTAGAGGTTAGCAAGAAGCATCAGAGCCCCAATGTCAAATACTGAGCCTACATTAGTTGAGTTCTACTTAAGGAAAAATTTGGACTGGTAAGTGACCGAATTTGTAATTTCAGCAAAACCTTGGTGCACATTAAGTGAGAATGTGTAGATGTGTGCACTAAATTCATGGTATTGTGGAGTGTCACATTGGAACTACGCAGTAAACAATGGTGCATGGTTATGCACACTAAGGTTTGGGGATATACATAAAAAAAGTATGGTGTATGTGCATTACTGATACATGGTATGCATGTCAAATATTGACAATTTGCAATGGCATGTGTGAGGATACCATTACATGCATGGGCTTTGGAAGAACATATTCTTAAAAGATGGTGCAGATTTTTTATGAAGTTGTCTCATGAATTGACCTAACAAATATTGTTGTCTGCACATTTTGTAGAGTTATCAGTCATTAGAGCAGGACAAAATCAATGGATAAGAATAAAAACATGGAAGATGTGCAAAGGACTTATAGTCTTGATGATGAACTTACATATTTTTATTTCAGTATGGTTATTGATTGTACAAAATCCAAGGAGGAGTTCATGAACTTGGTAGAAACCATAAAAGAATTGAAAAAATATTTCCAAAGTTATAAAGATGATAATGAAAGGCTTATGAGAGTGAAGGAGCAACAAGATGACTTCAATGTTAGGTTGATACAAATATTGGACAAAATAGAAAAGAAAGTGGATAAGGAGACATAGTTGACTATGTCAAAAAGTCACAGGTCTCAGGATGAGAAAAGAAGAGAAGAAAGAAGTCTTGGTAGGCATCGACCTCACTTAACAAATAATTCTTGTAGGAAAGCGTAAAATAGTTTGTTTACATATCTGATGTAGGAGCATCCACATTTTGATCAAATGAGCCAGCGCGCAGAGGCAAAGAAACAGCTGGACAACGCCAGCACACACATTTTTGGATTTCTTTGAAAAGATTGTTGCGCCGTCATTTGAATGAATGCATTCATATGAAGCACACTTGTAATGTAATGTAGATAAGAAGGCATTTAATAGTTTTAATGCTGTTAGATAGGAATTAACTGAAGATTAGACAGTTTTTACTTTCGAGAGGGAAAACGGAGTATAGACACCCTCCCTTGTATC
>CBVK0100410170.1:0-12567 GCA_900067695.1 Picea abies | reverse complement strand
CTTTGGTTGATGAATAGAGGTTGTTTTTAGGACATCTTTAGAGCCCAACAAATACCACAAAAATTTAATCATTCCCCCTCTAGGTTCTTGGAAATCCTAGAAAAAAGTCCGCACTTATAGCATCCCATGGCCTGTTTGGAATAGGAAATGGTTGGTATAGTCCTACATTATTCTTCTTTCCTTTAGTATATTGGCAAATTCTGCATTTTTTCACAAACGTCTTAACACCAGATATCATTCCTGGCCAATAGTATGGACAAATCAACTATACATATGTCTTATCATGGCCAAAATGTCCATCCAATCCTTCATTGTGTTTTTGCTTCAACTCCCTCATTGAACATTTCGGGATACATAATTTACTATCTTTGAACAGTAAGCCTTCTTCGGTCAGGTACTCCATCCATGGGCTTTTATCCCTCATCAAAGGATTTTCAGAAGATTCATAAGCCTTCTTGAAGAATGGGACTTCCTTGTACATTTCGTTGAGGTATTCAAACCCTAAAGTATCCACTTGGAATTCCTGCAAGATCAAACATATCCTCCTCAAATCATCTGCAACTTTGCTAGCACTCCCATTAATATGATTAATGATAAAAGTAAAATTTTGCATGAATTCTAGCCATTTGGAATGTCTCTGATTCAGATTCTCTTGTCTGGTTATAAATGAAAAATCGTGATTGTTAGTATACAAAATAAATTCTTTTGGTATAAGATAATGCCTCAACTTTTTCAAAGTTTGAACTATAGCATAAAATTCCTTATTATAAGTCAAATGTTTCCTCTTGGCATCATTAAACTTTTCATTTAAATAAGAAAAATGTTTATCATCTTGACTTAAAAATGCATCGATGGCTACTCCACTGGCATCACACTTGACATGGAAAGTCTTCCCGAAATCTAGAAAAATCAAGATGGGTTGTTCTATTATCTTCTCCTTTAACAGTTTAAATCATTTCTCAGATTCTTTTGTCGATTCAAAATATCCATGTTCTTTCTTTATAGTATCCACCATGGGTGCACACATACTGCTAAAATTCCTGATGAAATTTTTGTAAAAACTCGCTAACCAATGAAAACTTCTTACCTCAAACACACTTCTTGGAGAAGGCCACTCCTTTATAGCCCTCACCCTTGTTGGACCCATCTTCAATTCATTTGAAGAGATCACAAACCCCAAATACACAAGTTCTATCTTTATAAAAGAACATTTCTTCAAATTTATCAAAAAAAAATCTTTCTTCAATATCCTCAACACCATCCTCAAGTGTCTCCAATGCTCCTCCTTAGTCTTACTATACACTAGGATATTATCCAAATAAACAATTACCAATTTCCAAATAAATTCTTTGAGCACTTCATTCATTAATCTCATGAATGTACTTGGAGAATTGGTTAAACCAAATGGCATAACAAGCCACTCATACAACCCTTCATTTTTTTTGAATGTTGTTTTTCATGCATCCCCTTCTCTCATCCTTATCTACTAATAACCACTTTTCAAGTCTATCTTGAAAAAATAACTAGCTCCACTCAAACAATCCATCTAATCATTCATTATGGGTAAAGTAAATCTATACCTGATGGTTATTTTTTTGATAGCCCAAGAATCTATGCACATTATCCAACCACCATATTTCTTTGGAATCAACATAGTCAGCACTACACATGGATTCAAAATTTCTCTAATAAACCCATTTTCCAACTGCTCTTGGACCTGCTACTTAACTTCTTCATTCTCCTGAGGGAGAATTTGTATAATGGTTACTGATGTTTCAGGAATTTAACTTTGAACTAATAGTCAAACTAGGGAAGTTGAATGCAGGACTTGATCACCTGTTAAGGATCACCAATGGAGAGAAACCTATAAATTTAGAGGACAACTTCCTTGATGCACATTTATTTTCAGTCCAAGTAGCTGATGAATATTTTGCTGACATCGTTCAATACTTGAGTATAGGGACCGCGCCACAAGAATTCAACATTGCATAGAAGAAAAATATGGTAGTCATAGTTGCAGACTATCAATTGATTGTAGGACACTTATACACTATGGGTGCAGACAACATCTTGAGAAGATGTGTACTAGAAAATGAAAGGCCTAGGATTTTAGCAGAGGCCCATGAGGGAATATATGGAGGACATTATGTAGGAAAAGATATTGTGTAGAAGGTATTATGTGAAGAACTGTGGTGGTCGACCATTCACAGAAATGAAAAGGACTACTACTAGAGAAGTGATGTATGTTAGAGGGTTGGAAAACCTAATAGACAGGATGAGATGCCCCTAAGACCACAAGTAACCTTTCAAGTATTCAAAAAATGGGCAATAGGTTTTATGGGACCAATTAAATAACCAACAAAGAGGTCAGGATAAAGGTATATCATTACTGTGACAATGTACTTAACGAGATGGGAAGAAGAAACACCAATGAAAGATTGCAGCACAAAGACAACAACACACTTCTTTTTTGAGCAAGTGATCACTATATTTGGATGCCCGAGGATTTTGATGAGTGACCAAGGAAATCACTTCATCAATAGTACTATCAAGACTATGACTGAGGAGTTTGAAGTTCATCATCAAAATAGTACACCATATCACCCTCAAGAAAATGGAATAGTGGAAGCCTTTAACAAGATCCTATAGAATGCACTGACAAAGATCTGCAATGTCAAAAGAGACAATTGGGACTTGAATATACCAACAGTATTATGGGCATACATGACTACATGAAAAATGTTGGCAAGGAAGACACCATTCAGGTTGGTGTATGAATAAGAAGCAGTGGTGCCATTAGAATTTTTGGTACCTAGTCTACGCATAGAAACAATCAATAACATGATAGAATGAGGTGCAGAACAAGAAAGGCTAAGTTAACTGATGTTTATGGAAGAATATAGGATTCTAGCAGGATTTCACCAAGAAGTACAAAAAGCAAGGGACAAAGTCACATGATAGACATATCAAAATGAAGAGTTTCAAGCAAGGAGAACTAGTCTTGGTGTATGATAGTAAATTTCTTCAGCACCCAAGAAAATTCAGAATGCATTGGTTGGGACCATATGAAGTGAAGACTGACATAGATGGGGGAGTTGTACAGTTGAAAGATTTAGTAGATACAAAACGGATAGGAATTATCAATGGGAGTCGACTAAAACTGTATAGACACAGTCAACCTTATAGCACTTAGGAAGTTACCGCACAGTAAAAAGATATGTATATAAGTGAAAAAAAAAGAGATTGTGACATACATAAGAAGACTTCATGCAGCAACATTGGGGTTAATGTGCTAGACATCTAGAGACAGCATGCAACAAAAATGGACTTAGCATAATGAAAAGAAAAATTCCACACGTTATGATGAAACTACACACCACGCACTTGGAAAATGCAATGTGCCAAAAAAAGGACCAACGGTCAGAAAAATGGTGAAAAGGCGAAAGGCACCAACCGGAAGAAATTATGGGTAAAAAGGAGGAAATTTGAAAAATGGTGGCTACGATAAAGGTGCCAACTAGCAGTAATTATGAAATTCAATGCAAAAGTACGAATAAATCGCCATTACATTAATAAACATTAGGGAATATTTTTCGAGAAGCTTCATGACTTGCCTATATAAAGGGGAACATGGGTAATATAAGACCCATTGTACATTTTTGAAATTACAAAGAGATGGAGCATGAAGAGCTGAAGTAAATTAACAAAGGGAAAATCAGTGAAGATTCATTCAACCAAAACCAACCACTACCCACGATGGCACCACCAAAGATGGTTGCATCGAGCCAAGTAGGGAGGAAAACATGGAGTAGCAAGGAACCAAGGAAAGAAGCAGAGCCTGAACATGAAACCAGACAACCTGAGGAATTCATCGATGTCGAGGCAATTCCATCGTCGGTCGAAGAACCAATAGACCCTACACCATTGGTGGAGGAAAGACAAGATCCAACCATGTTGACCATGGAATTTGACCCGGCCAGCAGTGCGCAGGGAAATCCCATGCATGACATAGTAAACCCACCAAATACTACAATGACCTAAGGGGTCCCACAAGTAAATGGCCAAGCTACTGCGTATAAAGAGGTTGAAGTACCCAAAAACACTAGAGCTGCAACCACGCAACAACATGAGTGTCTGGTTGAGGATATCACTGGTCAGCCAAACTTTGATATCGAAAGGAGACATATGGAGGCAAGGTCCTCTAGCCAATAGACAATGAGAAAGGGAAAACAACCTATGGCACAGTCTCTGCACAGGTATTTGAATGCAACAATTTTTCTCTCGTGGATTCCATAAGGAGTGCAAACCATGCCAGCACTGCTAGGTTTCGTGGAGAAACTGAGGTACTCGGACTACTATGTGGCCAATGAGGGAAAATTCCATGAAGTTGCACAACAATTTTATTTGGATAGTATAGGGGTAGGACCCTTTGGAGATCCCATCCTACAAATGAAGCGATGGGTAGTTGGCCTAGAAAACACCCGCATCCTCAACCTGCTGGAGATTTCCCAATTTGGAAGGGGTAAAGAGGTGAAAAACTGCATCAAGCAATTGATAGTGGTCATCCATGGAGGATTCCTCTAGGTGGAGAATCTCATCTCCATAGATCTAAAGATAAACGCAGTGATCATGGGACTTCCATCAATGGGTAAGAAGCTCGCATAGTACCTGGATGACAAAACTGAGGAGAAGGCGCTAGCAAAAGAGATGAAAAGAACATATGGAATAGAGAGGGGGTCACGTGGTATAATCGTTAAGATAATTAGTGGTGATGGGACACACATGGCCACTAAGCTCATGGACTAAAAAATGATGTGAAAGTGTCGCAAGGAAGAAGTCACTTTTGGGGTCATCGCAGCTGCAACGCAGTGTGAAAATCGCACGTCACTCAAACAAGTCCCCTACTTGTTAAACTTATTCATGGAGGACTCCAAAGATGCGTAGGACCTTGGTATAGAGTTCCACTACTCATGGCTACTCATGTTGATATCACTGATGGGGTGGAGGGACTCTTCCGATCTTGAAAATCGCGCGTCACTCAAACAAGTCCCCTACTTGTTAAACTTATTCATGGAGGACTCCAAAGATGCGTAGGACCTTGGTATAGAGTTCCACTACTCATGGCTACTCATGTTGATATCACTGATGGGGTGGAGGGAGACCCCATATTCATACTTTTGCAGCAGGAATAACATACTAAGCGAAATGTGCACAAGACCTAATAAACCTTCAACATAGGAAATCAAGTAAACACCTTGAAAAAACTACAATAATAGAACCTTGTAACATAAATCACAACATTTTTAACAATATAAGGACATAAAAATCTAACCTTCTTACACCCAGGCTCCCAAACGCTGAGTGAAGCCAAAGAAAAAACCAAAACGAAGACAGATTGTACATAGATATTGGAATATGTAAGCCACACTTAAACCCCAATCACACAACGAAGGAAGCTCAAATACAAAGAGATGGAACCCTAAATTCCTTCTAACTCGAACCAGAAGGAACCCTCATCTTCCACTGGAATATTACCAAAACAGTGAAGTGAATGATAGAAATATGCGTAGGGTGGTCATGACATTACCTCCCCAGCCCTCATTCCAAGAAGGTTACACCTAGCACATGGGAAGGTTTCCATGAGAGGCTACAGATAGGTGTTTGAAATAAGAAACAATACATGTTAAGCATGGTATTAATGACCTCCAACCACTCAATTTATCAAATGTCGAAACATAATTAATGTTGACCAGTCGAATCATAATTACAATATGACTATCATACAAATTTCTTGTTTATCCATTCAACCTACATTATGATTGATTGATCGGGGAAAACTCTTTTATTAACTTAAATAAATACCTTAGTAAATTGATCCTCACATCGACTATGCTATACCCTTAGCAATCAAGTGTAAACTCCACCAACTTAGGTTATACGTAAACAAGGTTGCGACAAGGGTATAATAATAACCCTAATAACCCTTTTTCATGGAATAGTAAACGAGGGTTTGTCAACACATAAGTTATACGACATGGGGATTGTAATTTTACCATATGAATTACAACATGAGACTAGGAAATATACCTTAAAGTTTATAACTTAGGACAATCTAAAATTAGTGAGTTGTACTTGAAACTGTTACAAATATAAAAAGTAAATTTGCATAAAGCTTTCTTCTAAGTGACTTCTTATTTATAAAACTTGTGTGGTCAAAATAGAAGAGTATTACACTTTACTTAGTCATAACTACAATATTTCTATATATATATATGGGCATGTGACATAATGGTATACTAGATTTAGGAACTAGACTTGGATTTATAAGCTCAATCATTGATACTAATTTCTATTGTTATATTTTCTTCTTACAACTAGGAAGAATATTTTGATTGGAGGAAAATGTTATATTTTCTTCTTACAACTAGGAAGAATATTTTGATTGGAGGAAAATGGCAGAAGTACCTATTTTACTTGAAGAAGAGTCACATAAAAATGAACCAAAATTCTTGAACAAGGAAATATTGGTGAGGGGAATATATGGGCTAACTTGAATGAAAGCAAGGATAATAGACAATCTGAATTAATTCAGACTATACAGGATATAAGGGAAGAATTGAAAAATGTTAAGTTACATAATGAATGAATTATAAAGACACAGGAATAACTTAATGCAATATTATTAGAAAAATTGTGTAATTAGAAATCAGAAAAGGATAAAGGTCAATTTTTTAGTAATTCTAAAATTGATCTGCACAAGAAGAAGTCTAGGAAATTTGAACATATTGAATCAACGACGTAATATATTTTTAATGAAAATGAAACTTCAATTGAGGACATTGCTAAAAAAAAACAAAGAACTGAAAAGAAACATAAGCATCATGAGGAAACTATGGGAAAATTTAAAAAGATAAAACCTCCAAAATTTAATGGTGAGATTGAGATTGGAGAACAGGGAGAAGCTTGGTTTTCTAGGATGCAAAAATACTTTCATATATATAATTATTCAAGTGAACTTAAAGAAAGAATGACCATCTATAATATAACCAAGAAGGAAGATATTTGGTGGGAAGATATCAAGAAAGTAAAGAATATTAAGGAATGTAAAATCACTTGGAATATTTTTAAAAGATATTTTAAGAAAAAATATCTATTAGAACAATATTATGAAGGTAAGGCTAAAGAATTTTATGAACTAAAATTAGGAAATTTAACCATGAAAGACTTTTGCAGCAAATTTCTAAGATTACTGAGCTATGTACCATATATTGTGGATGAAAAATGAAAGATACAATTCTTCTTGAGTTGTTTACTGACCTCGTATAAATATAGAATTGAATTTGAAAATTCTAAGATCTAGAAGAAGTTATGCGTAAGGCTAAATTGTGTTTTGAACAATATAAAACAAGAAACAAAAATGCTAAAAACTGGAAGGGTAAGAAAGTTGAAATATTTGATCCACGAAGAAAAGAAGGAAATTTTTTCAATAAGAACATTGCTAAAGGGTTTCAAGGAAATAACTATCGAAATAATAAGCCTTATGACCTGTCTGAAAATAGAAATGAAAAATCAACAACTTTCTATAACAAAGAAAGTGTGGTGAACCACATTATTTCAAGTGTTTTCTTCACAGGGAGAAAAACAACAACAATATACATGCAATTCGAAAAGCAACAAAAGTTGGTGAAATAGCGAGGAGCACCCCAAAGATTAGCACAACCTTGGAAAATAAACAAGCAGATCAACAAGCTTCCATGGTGGAAGTAGAAGGTATATTGAATAATCAACCAATTTCCATTTTGATGTATCCAAGTTCTAGTCTAAGTTATGTTTCACCCAAGATAGTGTAAATTTGTAAACTATGAAAAGAAAATTTTGAAACAGCATGTCCAGTATAGCTTGCTATAGGAACAAAAAGGAAATTTACAAATCTTATTAAAGGTTGTGAAATTAGTATGAATGGATTTAAAACTAAAGTAGATTTGAATGTCTTGAAACTAGGATCATATGATGTATTAATCGGCATGAACTGGTTAGAAAAATATAATGTAATCCTAAATTGTTACGACAAAACATTTACTTATGCAAATAAAAATGGTAACATTATTGGCATTAAAGGGATACCAAGAACCATTAGTACTATGAAGATAGATCAGCCTTGCAAATTAAAATAGGTGTTCATAAGAGATGAAAAGTATTTGTAGTACATGTAATTGATAATGAAAAAGAAGAAAGTAATAAGGACATAGAAAAATTCCCTATATTGTGATGCAAACCCCAAAGGGTTGGTGCGACCTCCTGGTCTAGGATCAAATATCACATGAGCTGAAGTGGCTCGCGGGTCCTTATAGAACCCCTGAACTCTTTACCATATGTCCTTCACCTTAAACATTGTGTGGAATTTCCTATTCACGAGGGTTCTTTATATTGCAATGAAGGAATACATGTGGCCACAAGATAAAGCCATGGGCTTAGATAAAAATTTACTATGGTTCTCTGGGACTACGGAACTCCAAGAGAATTTACTCCAAATAACTATCCGCTCAAATGCACTAGAGTCTTTACCAATCGAATTCAGTCATAAAGTTAAGACTTGATCGAATCCTATCCTTCCACTTCTCCAACGTCAAAGGTAAGACTTGATCGAGTCTTTACGGTATTATCCTATCCTTCCACTTCTCCAACGTCAAAGGTAAGACTTGATCGAATGATGGATGGGGATCCACCTCTCTCACACAATCTATGACTAAAAATGACTTCGGGACTCTGGGCTTCAGGAAATTTGAATTCCATGCAATAATGACCAAATCAATTGGAGTGTTGAATCATCAAATAATCTAGAAATATATGCCTCTCACTTGTCCACCGATCGACGATTGATATTAAATACAAGCTTTAGAGATTTTGGGATCCGTGTCTCCCGAAAAAATCTTACTTCCTCGAATCTCCAAAATGATGAAGTTTGAAGGACTTATGGTTTAACTACTGCACTCCTCCAACCTGATCGAACGGTTGTGGGGAAATTCAATCCCTTACGAAAAAACCTCGTCCATTCATTCCTTAAACAAAGAAATTTTCAACTCCCTGGGTCCTTACCTAGAACCTTGCACTCACTATTTCTCCTAAGATTCGTCCACTTTGATGAAGTGAACCTTGGTGCACTCATGTGCATCTCCCTCCTGATATTTTGAGCCTCAAAAATTTATGAGCCTGCACACTCCTTGCACTAACTCTGTTGAGCTTGGAACTTTTAAATGTCACGTATGCACTCCTTGAACTTTCTCTATGTGGAATTTCACTATCTCTCATGAACCTATGAACCTGTAGAAGGTTCATACTCTGCACAATTTGCATTTTCACTGTGCACTCCTTTCACGAAGACTACCAGAAGATAAAAAATTGAAACTTAAACAAAATCATAAACTCATTCAGTAAACAGACAACATTCACATAAATACAGAACACAACAAAATAGTATCAATTAAGTTCCATACAGAAGAAATAGATTTTACAGTCTCTCTCAGGAAATTTAAGAGTATTATTTTCATTATAACCTGAATAATCCAGTTCTTTCACATCTTATTAAATACATTTCTATCACTTATCTTATTATAGTAAATGCTCATTTACAATTTCAGGTATGAGTCAATGCTCAAAATCTATACAATCTATAGACATTAAATACAATTAAAACTTTGTGGATGTACATATAATGGTTCTAGTCTTTAGATATCAAGTTTAATTACAAAGGTCTCAAAATTAAGTGGCATGGCTTCCTTGGAATCAAAACTAGATAATTCACATTGTGTTGTACGTTGAATCACCTTCCACCACACTTCATTAAATGATGAGGGTGATGCTCCTGCATCATACTCCCCTGGAAAAACATTCATGGACTCAGGTCCATGATCTCCTCAACTTTCTTTCCATGTTTATGGATTTCTTCTTCAGTCAACCATCTGGCATATTCTATTGGATGGTCCCTCCATTTGACTAAGTATTGATAATATGCCTTCCTCCTAGTTCTTTTAGGAATCCTCTTCTCTAAAATATTTTCTATCTGGAGTGTTTCTGCTGTGGGAATTTGTTGCATCCAATGGACCTTATCTTGAACATATTATTCTCATGTATCACCCCCCTTATAAGCATATAAGTCTGCTACATTAAATATTGGTAAAATGCCAATGTATTATGGTAGCTCAATCTCTTAAGTATTTGGAGAAAATTTCCTCGGGATTTTACAAGGTCCTATATTTTTCAGCTTCAATTTATTATATTTCCCCCATGGGAATATTTATTTCCTCATATGTGCCATAAATTGGTCTCCAACTTCAAAATTTACCTCTTTCCTTTCTTGATCTACTCTTTCCTTGTATCTTTGGTTGTTATTATGTCGCTCACCTTTGATCTATTCATGCAATTTTTGCATTTCTGTAGAAAAATCTTCTACTCCACTCTAAAATTAAGAGTGTACCAAATATATTAAATCAAAAATTCCTCTGGGGTGCATTCCATATACTATCTGGAATGGGCTATTACTAGTACTCTATTTTGGTGAATCATTATATTCAAATTCTGCTTCAGGCAGAACTTGATCCCACTAATTCTTATGTTCAACCACCAAACTTCTCAAAAAATTTCCCAAGATTCTATTCACTACCTCAGTCTGTCCATATGTATGAGGGTGATATGTTGAACTAAAATACAAATTTGTCTCTAGTCTCCTCCTCAAAGTCCTCCAAAAATTTCCTACATTTTTTTTGTCTCTATCTGAGACTATGCTACTAGGCAATCCATGCAATATCACAATCTCCTTGAAAAACATTTTTTCTATGTGAGTAGCATCACTCGTTTTGTGACATGGTATAAAATGTCTCATCTTCAAGAATCTGTCAACTACCACAAAAATTTAATCATTCCCCCTCTGGGTTCCTGGAAATCCCAGAACAAAATCCATAATTATATCATCCCATGGCCTGTTTGGAATAGGAAATGGTTGGTATAGTCCTGTATTATGTTGATTTCCTTTAGTATATTGGAAAATTCTACATTTTTTCACAAACTTCTTCACATCATATCTCATGCCTGGCCAATAGTACAAAGAACTCAACTATGCATATGTCTTATCATGGCCAAAATTTCCATCCAAACCTTCATTGTGTTTTTCCTCCAACTCCCTCATTGAACATTTCAGGATACATAATTTATTGTCTTTGAACAGTAACCCTTCTTGGATTAGGTGCTCCATCCATGGGCTTTTATCCCTCATCAAAGGATTTTCACAAGATTTATAAGCCTCCTTGAAGTATGGGTCTTCCTTGTACATTTTGTTGAGGTGTTCAAACCCTAAAGTATCCACTTGGAATTCCTACAAGATTAAGCATCTCCTCCTCAAATCATCTGCAACTTTTTTTGCACTCCCATTAATATGATTAATGAAAAAAATAAAATTTTGCATGAATTCTACCCATTTGGAATGTCTCTGATTCATATTCTCTTGTCTGGTTATAAATGGAAAATCGTGATTCTTAGTATACAAAATAAACTATTTTGGTATAAGATAATGCCTCAACTTTTTCAAAGTTTGAACTATAGCATAAAATTCCTTATTATGAGTCGAATAGTTCCTCTTAGAATCATTAAACTTTTCATTTAAATAAGGAACATGCTTATCATCTTGACTTTAAAATGCACTGATGGCTACTCCACTGGCATCACACTTGACGTGGAAAGTCTTCATGAAATCTGGAAAAATCAAGATGGGTTGTTCTGTTATATTCTCTTTTAATAGTTTAAATCATTTCTCAGCTTCTTTTGTCGAGTCAAAAGATCCATGTTCTTTCTTTATAGTATTCACTATGGGTGCACACATACTGCTCAAATTCCTGATGAACTTTCTATAAAAACTCGCTAACCCATGAAAACTTCTTACCTCAAACACACTTCTTGGAGAAGGCCACTCCTTTATAGCCCTCACCCTTGTTGGATCCATATTCAATTCATTTGAAGAGATGACAAACCCCAAATACACAAGTTCTATCTTTATAAAAGAACATTTCTTCAAATTTATCAACAACTTTTCTTTCTTCAATATCCTCAACACCATCCTCAAGTGTCTCTAATACTCCTCATTAGTCTTACTATACACTAGGATATCAATCAAATAAACAATTACAAATTTCCAAATAAATTCTTTGAGCACTTCATTCATTAATATCATGAATGTACTTGGAGAATTGGTTAAACCAAATGGCATAAGAAGCCACTCATACAACATTTCATTTTTTTTTAATATTGTTTTTCATTCATCCCCTTCTCTCATCCTTATCTAATGATAACAACTTCTCAATTCTATCTTGGAAAAATAACTAGCTCCACTAAAACAATCCATCAAATCATTCATTTTGGGTAAAGTAAATATATACCTGATGGTTATTTTGTTGATAGCTCAAGAATCTATGTGCAAGATACCAGATATATAAAATATGTAGAACAGAAATGAAATCCTAGAAATGATAGAATGACAGTAAAATATCCAGCATAATCTTCACAATACACAGAAATGAT
>CBVK0100410169.1:0-12567 GCA_900067695.1 Picea abies | reverse complement strand
TTTGTGGATTGATCATGTCGGGCATTGTAAATAACCAAATCCCCTTTTGCGGATTGGTCATACCCTAATTGTAATATGAAAAATGAGAATTTGGCCCCCAGAATAAATTAAAGTGGCTCTAACCACCCAGAAAGAGAAGTTGGCCCTGCCAATGAAAACACACTTCCTTTTAGCACCTTCCAGATTTTATAAATAAAGGAGGTCGGTGCCTCATTTACACACTCACTCATTTGATCATCCAGAGCGCAAGTTTGGAGATGTAGTTGGAGAATAAGGAAGACAGAGAGGCGCATTACTTGGGAGAAGACTTTCTGTAGTGTTTGGTTTATTCTCTTGGAATTGTATTCACTATGTATATTAAGGAAGTTTTTGCTGGGTTTTCTCCCCCATGAGGGTTTCCCAGGATAAATGATGTGTCTCTTGTGATTTTGTTTCTCTCAGTGATCCTATATATGCTATGGTTATCTAGTAAATTGAAAATAAACCTAATATTAGCTTAAAATCTAACATGGTATCAGAGCTAAGCTGAAGAGAGCATATTTCATAGGAAAAAGAAAAACGTCACTGTTGTCGTACAAGAAAATTAGGGATTTTGTTGAAGAGGAATTTCAGCCCTAAAGTCATCTAGAAAAGTGTGCCCTAGCCCAAGGAACTCTTTTGCACCTTCAGTGTACCTTTTCAGTGGATAGAACTCCCAGAAAGTGAAACCCTAGTTTTCACCAGTACCAGAAAACCAGAAGTACCAGAAAACCAGAAGCACCAGTACAGAAATTTGTTGGTCAAGATTGAAGGGGAAAATTTTGGATTTTCTGAAATCTAACCACACAAGGCTACTCGCCTCAGCCAAGCGCACCTCCTAGTAAGTTCAAAATTCAATTTTGAGCATTTTCATTTTTTGGTCATTTTCCAAGCTCTAGGTAAAAGATGTCTGCAAGCACTAAGTTTGTTTACAAGCTAGAAGGTGTGGAAAACTTCCTTGTCTGAAAGTATAGAATTGGACTCATTCTTGAAGAGAATGACCTAGCATGATTCATTAAAGAAGATATACCAGAACGCGTTGATGCTGCAGCTAAAGCAAAACACCAAAATGACACAATTAGGGCCAAAAGAATCATTGTAGATTCTATCAAAGATCACTTGATTCCTCAAGTGTCTTCAAAGAAGACTCCAAAAGAAATGTTTGATTCCCTAACCAAATTATATGAAGGAAAGAACATAAATCAGAAGATGAATTTAAGGACTCAACTCAAAAATACGAGGATGCAGAAAGGAGAAACAATCTAGGAATATTTCTCCAGAATATCACAATTCAAAGAACAACTAGAAGCAATTGAATATACTATAGATGAAGACGAACTTATAATGACGGCCCTTAATGGTCTCACAAGACCTTGGGATGCATTCATCCAAACTATTTGTGCCAAAAAAGACAAACTACAATTTGACAGTCTTTGGAAAGAATGTGTTCAAGAAGAATCAAGAGTAGCTAATCGAGAAGCTTTGCTATCAAGAGATGAAGATCAAACCCTAGCTACTCACACTAAGGGAGGAAAAAATAATTCTTACTTTCAAAAAGAAACTCATAAGGAGTCTCACCCTATTGACGGGTGAAATCGACCGTCCGTCAACTAAGAGAGTGGAACCGGTCCGGGGTTGTCTAATAACCCAAGCCGTTTGGAATGAACCACCCTGACGAGTTTAACGGCTCTGTTGGCCGCTCTAAGGTCTCCTAAGAAAACCAAAGAGGAATGATCTGAGCTAAGAAATCTAACTAAACTAAATAAAACAAACTAAACTATAAAGGAAACTAAAAACTAATAAAACAAACTTAACTAACTGCACTAATCTAACTATGATTATAATAACTCAAATCAACTATCTAATTATCAAGTTAGTTACAATTTATTCACAAATATATATTTCATACAATCTACAGATTTGAATAAAACCTGTGAAACTAATGTACTTGCTGTCCCAAGACAGCGAAGATAACTCTTTTTTGATTTTATAATTTATGAATAAGAAAGAAAACTAACTGAAATTAAACAATCTAATATAATTGACTGAAATTAAATGATCTAATATAAATCTAACTAAGGTTACACTTATATCAAACTACTTAATGAAAACAATAAACTATACTGTAATTAACCTGGAAATGCTCCATGTCTGTCCTGTGTATGATTGCTTCTAAGCTGGTTGGAGGAAGAAATTCACACCATTTAGCCCTCAAGCTTCTCGCAAAGGATCAGCTATGATGCTTCCTGAAGTCTGTTACAGGACAAACAAGACATAAAAGAAATCATAACAGTCTTTTGATTATAAATTCCTGCAAAAGGGAAACCTATTATGCAGCAAATTCATATATAACAATCCAATCTATGAAGAAGTCAAAAGCTATCATTCATAAAATGAATCTACAACTGTTACATCCTTTATCTATTTAGGAAGAGACAGAATATGTATAACAGTAAAGAAATTATATCATTTTCATTTGATTTAGATAACAAAGTAATACTAAACCATAAACAACATGATATACAAAACATGGAACAAAGTGTTGATATATTGAAAAGCAAAAGCTATGACAAGACACCAGTTCTGCTCCAGTCTGAATCAAAATTACATATCCTTGTTCTCCCTCAACTGAGGATGATCGATTATTACAAAACCATAGGTTTATATAGGTTTCTCACAAGGTAAAACATCCTTGTGGATAATATCAAATAAGTTTACACAATCTGGGAATAATCCCAAAAATCTCTTAAACTAAGGAAATAAAATGCAAATGAAATCCTTAAGATATCTTCCAACTGCTCCTCATATCCATTAGCAATTCGAATTTTCCTGTATTAGACACAAAAATCAAGTTAGAAGAGTATTTTATTAAGAAAACAATAAAGAATTTGATTTTACAGACTTAGCTACAGAATCATCTGATTCTGTAGCTAATCAAAATAGTAAACAGGATCAGATAACAATCAAAAATCAAATTGAATTATCTTTTAATAATCATTAAATGACTAATAATTCAACCAAATTAATCATTAAAATCAAACCATATCAAAAGAAGTGTAATCAAACAGGGTAAAAATAAATGCTCTATTTCTAGTTACCACAAAACATGGTCAAACTTTTGACAGGCCTGTTTTGTATCAAACAAATTAATCCTTGATTCGAGTCACAGGAGATACGATGTAATCATAATCATCAACCACAATCGACCAAAACAGTAATCAAATTGAGAAAGGTCGTCATGATATATTCAAAACAAAATACGCGTAGCAGTATTGACTAAAATTATCATCGATTTCGATTTCAGAGTATGACACAGTAAAAAACAAACAACATTACTAACTGTGAACTGGACAGCAATCAAATGAGATCGAATCTAAGACAATTATGGACGAATCATCATTCTGGGTAGGTCTTTTTGGTTTCACACATTAATTTGTGACCAAGTTACACAGTCATCCCATAACAGAACAGGGTCGATTTGCTTCATGGATTGATTGACTTAGTAATCGGGTTACAGTTATGAATTGCATCAATCCTCAATGTAAAACAAAACGCCTTTTCGGTTAAACAAAATCAACATAGTATCTGTGTGGATCAAAACCAAACGAAGATTAAATGGTAACAAAGAAATCATCGTTTATTTGCATGATAACCAAAAGATAGATCATGTTCCAAAATCTAAAATACAAACGGCTTTCTAAAATAGAAGCGACAGAGCATTATACCATAGCTAAATTTAAACAATCAAATCCCGAATTTTAGAAGCAAAATCCAAATCCAACTAAAACTTTAAACAAAATTCATTTTACCAAAACAAACTACGTACAATAGTGCATGTCTATGTAACCGAGCAAGTTGATAACAAACACAAGGCTTATGATTGTGTCGTATAAATAGGCGAGGGTTATACCAGGTAGACTGCTGAGATTATGCCAGTTTTGAATTAACAATTGCCGTGGCTGACTCGACATTCTTGAACAGGATAGAGCCAGTGGTTCATTGTTTCTTGTCGGAGGGTTGCACCTGTGCTTCCTGACCGAAGAGCTTAACCACTTGATTTTCTAAATCATGAATCCTGGTCTGGAACATTGGCACATCGGTGTAATACCTTTTCAACCACAACCCACACTGGTCGCAAGGTGGAGCAACAATTTGAACAGAAGGTGGTTTTTCTGACTGACCGAGGGTTCCTCGTGTTAATTTAATGCCAGGAAATTTAGGATTACTTTTTAGACAAGGTGGAAGATTGTTGACAAAATCGTGTGCAAGCTTGTCACATAATCCCTCCGGGTAAGGATACTCGGCGACGAGAAATCGTTCGATTTCAGAATCAGAGCTTTTGCTGACCATGATAGGGTTAGCGTCGGCAGAAGTTTTAGACTTGTTTCTCGCCATGCGAGAAATTAAGAGAGATTTTTTCTTGCCTTTGGCATTAACACCATCTTTAGCTTTAGGCCGATTGACTGTAGGCTTAGCAATCATGGCCACGGGTAAGCTCGTAGGGGGATCGGGTAGCAGTTTAGGTAGAAAAACACTGTAGGTTACAGGGGTAGGTTTGCTCTCAGCGATCATAGGATTATCGACCTGCGGAGGGTTTGACACTTCAAAGCCATTACGGCTAAGGAAATTATCCCAAGAATCACGACGTAACCCCAGCTCATACACCATACACATTTTAATCAATCCCACATGGAAAAGGCTAGTATCGGCCTGACTGTGTTTGTAACGTTTGGCCATCTTGAACAGTATTTGGTGTAGATAATGGGGCATACTCAGTTCGAAACCCATAAAAACCATCAACAAACGAAGGTGAAACATGAAAACAAACCCATACCTGCCCTCGCAAGTAACAAACTGTTTGATTACCATTAGGAGATCATACCAACGGGGTTTCAACATCTTCGCAGGCAAGCCTCTGTCACAAGAATCCACTGTGCGAGACCGAAACAACAATGTCCATGGGACATTGTCAACCTTGTAGATTTTTGACCATTTCTATCCAAGGATAGGCAAACTAGTTGCCAAGCTGAGAAACTGTTCAGTGATTTCAAGCTGGACATCTCCAACTTTGGCTCGGCAGCCATCGAATGACAACATGAATTGTCGAGTCATAGTGAGGTTATATCCATCGAATTTCCTTATAAATGGAAGCCACCCATATTTTTCCAAGTCATTGTATGCACTGTCAAATATCAACAACTCTTGACACCTGTTGGGCTCGGCCCTCACAACAGGAGCCATGGCCTTGGTGCATGGTAGGGTTTGAATCCGAACTAAACAATGCACAGGGTCAAAAATGATATGGCTTAACAGCTTCAGCGCTCAACGAGGCAAGATTTAATTGCAAGCGTGCAAAGGTGGTGGGATTACCACCGCCAAGTAAGGTATTAATGACTGAGTACAGTGGTGTTACATCCATAATCAAAATCATTTAAATCATGAGTATCGGCCAACCACATAGGTGTACAACATATCAACATGCCATCCATCAGAGTAGAACCAACACCAAACGTTGCCAAATGTACAGTACAAACGAACTTCAATACAAATATAGCATCAAATGTGATCAATAAACTTTCATGCTTAATGGCTTATAAATCGACTTGAACAATCAAAGTGAAATGGACAAAGTTTGAAAGAACTTTTGCAGTAATGTGATAACCAATGATCAAGTGTGTTTCAGCAAAATTAAATAAAAGAGGATGACAGTCAAGGCAACAAAAGAGGTGTTTTCACACTTTCAGTTTTGAAAACTGTAGAGAAACCAAAATGCAATTGTCGCAAAATGAATACGATGTCTTATCGCAGAATGCGACGATGATTCGTCGTTAATGCGATAAGGGGTGTAGGCATCTTCTTAGGGCAAATTAAAAAAATGAATTGGCTACCAACAATGGCGACATGCTGGGCAAAGCAGTTATCTCTGTCATAAGAAATGAATTCAGAATAAGACAGCAAAGAAAATTTCAACCTAAAACAACAACCGAAAATTGTACTACATCATCATCAACTATCTTTTCCAGCGAAGTTTTAAAATATGCAAACCAATAACAGTCCCAAAGATCAGTAAGTCGTGATTTTTATGATAAGATCTTCAATACTATTGGCATGGCCACTGCTGCCAGTAGGCGTCCATAGCCTCGACAGGGTTTCCATTTAACCCACTCGGACGTCTTTATCCTGTCAAGAAGCTCTGGATTAGAATAAAGGACTTTTAAAAGAGGCTTCTTATAATTTTATAGATTTTCATTTACCCGACATTGCTTCGCTGCCAACAAGTCTGTTCAGTACCCCGACGAAGTTGTCTTGGCGCCATGCTTGCATTGCCCCGCTGCCAGCGGACCTGTTCAGTATCCCGACGGGTTTACAAACACTTCCCACAACTCATATTATTATTATTATTATTATTATTATTATTATTATTATTTTATAGATAGCTGAGCGGGGTGACGCTAAAAATCTTGGTATTCCGCCATATTTTTAGACCTCATCAGAATTTTGTAATACTATCCTTTTTTCAGCTCTAGAAATGTTTCATTTCTAAAACAACTTGCTTTGACAGGGAGCCATCCTTTCGAGTCATTCCTTTACGGAAAAGGGACAGCGTAAAAAGATAAAGATAACCATGACAAACTTCACTTAGAGGCTGAGATAGTAAACTTCTTTCAAACAACATTTTCCAATATCATTTTCAGAAATATAAATCACTGATGTTTGTACAATCTTTCAGAAATTATTTCAGCGAAGAGATTTTCTATGATCTATGTCTGAATGGCTCAGTGTATAAGCATGCATATGTTTCAAAACACACAAAAACACACCAAACTGATCAATCAAATCAAAATCATAACAAAGGCAAAAATAAAAAGAAAAGAAAAGAAATATTTACATAATATACAAGGATGGAGATCAGGCAAAGTATCTTTTCAGGACTTGGTCGTTCACCGGGTAGGTGTCGAGCTGTCCTTCAAGATTCTGCAAACGAAAAGAACTAGGACCCAACTTTTCAGCAATCAAGAAAGGCCCAAGCCACAAATTCTGAAATTTAGTATGTTCACCCTTCCCTTTGTGTGATTTGTCCCACTTTAAGACGAGATCGCCTACTTCAAAATTTCTATCAGAAGCAGAATTAGAGTCGAACCATCTTTTAATCAATTGTTGATGTTGATCTAGTTTATGCTTGGCTTGGGTTCTTACTTCTTCTAACTTCATCAGAGCGTTAATACGGATTTGTAAAGGGGGACATTCTTCTTCTTGAACCTTTTGTGATAATTGGAGTGAAGGAAGAAGAACATGCGGAGGTAAAATGGCTTCTCTGCCATAAATGAGGAAGAAAGGGGAATTACCGATAGCAGCTTTGGGTGTTACCCTATCAGCCCACAGTGCATTTAGCAGTGCGTTGTGCCAGTTCTTGTGATTTTCAGCCACGGTTCTCTTGATAATCTTGATTAAGTTCTTGTTGGTTGATTCTGCTAAGCCGTTACCCTGGGGGTAGTAACTAGCAGAATACTTAAGCTTTATTCCTTTTTCTAAGGAAAAGTTACTCATCTCAAGAGAGGAAAAGTATGAGGCGTTATCAAAGACTAAACAATCAGGTATGCCAAAACGGGTAATAATATGCGAGTTAAGAAAAGTGATTACCTGACTTGTGTTAGCAGTTTTTAGCGCGGCGGCTTCAGACCATCGAGTAAAGTAATCAGTGGCTGTCACAATGTATTTGTGTTGTTGTGAGGATGGAGGGTTAATAGGACCAATGATATCAAGGCCCCATTGCTGGAAAGGAGAATCGACTGTAACAGGTTGCAAGGGAAAGGATGGTTTTTGCAACCGCCCTGACGCTTTCTGACAAATGACACATTTTCGGCATAAGGCGTGGGTGTCTCTAAAAAGTGTTGGCCAGTAATAACTGGCTCTTAAGACTTTGTGAGCAGTGGTATCGCCACCGAAGTGACCACCAGCTTCTCCTGCGTGCAACTCGAGTAAAAATTTCTCTGCTTCGTCCTTTTTAAGACAACACATCAGTACGCCATCAAAATTATGACGAAACAATATACCATTAACTAGATGAAAGGAGGCAGACTTTAGTCTCAATGCTCTTCTCTTGGCAGGGTTAAGGTGACGGGGTGTTGATCCATGTTGAAGACAGTGTCTGATATCGTCGTACCAAGGACTTACGAGGTTTTGTGTGCAACAAATCAAACTGCGATCGCATTGTTCTAGGTATGACGTATCACTGACTTCTTATTGTTCAGTTTTTTAGTCAACTACCAATTTACACAACCCTTGGCCTCTCACGATCTGAGCTGGAGTGATTTCTAGGTCAAACTCCTGCAAAGAGGTGACCTAGTTGGCTCTTTTCTCTCCTAATTCTTTTTGCACTAACAAATTCCTAACGGCAAGGTAAGGGACAATGACCTTGGTTCTTGACTTCAAAAGATAAGATCGGAAATGCTTAACTGCCTTGAAAACAGCGTAGGCTTGCCGATCGACCGCTGGGTAGTTAAGTTCAGCACCTTTGAAAGCAGATCTCATAAAGGCGATGGGTACTTCGTTGTTCTCGACATTCTTCTGAGTTAGAACTGCGGCGTAGGAACGATCAGATGCAAAAGTATAGAGTGTAAAGTCTTGAGAGAAGTCAGGGCTCATGAGAGACATAGCATTAATTATAGCCTTCTTTATGTCGTAAAAAGCTTGATTTTCAGTGGGTCCCCAGTGATATTGGGTGTCCTTCTTAATTAGGTTCTGGAGAGGCCTGACCATTTCGGAGAAACTGGGGACAAATCTTCTCACGAAATTAATTTGGCCAAGGAAGGACTGCATGGATTTCTTGGAGGTGGGTGGGGGAAGTTTAGCGATGACTTGGGTCCTCTCAGGGTCAATAATCATTCCATCACTAGACACAATGAATCCTAGTAGTTTACCCTATTCTACTGCAAATATGGACTTCTTAGGGTTCAAGGAGATGCCGAATTTACGACATCGTAGTAGAACGGCTCGTAGGTGGGCTAGATGATCGTCTTTGTTTTTGGAATAAACGGTCACATCATCTAGGTAGACTACTATGGAGTGATTGATCAAGCCTCGGAAAGCAATGTCCATTGCTCTCTAAAAGGTAGCACCGGCATTAATCAAACCAAAGGGAATTTTGCGATAAGCATAAGTGCCCCATGGGGTACGGAAGGTAGTTTTTAATTGGTTGGACGAAGACATCAAGACTTGGTTGTATCTGGAGAAACCATCCAGTAAAGATAGCCTCTCGGAACCAGATACTTGTTAAAGTATTTGTTCCATGGGAGGGACATGATAATTATCTTTATCAGACGCTTTGTTGAGGTTTCGGAAATCGACACAAAGTCGAATTTCCCCATTTTTCTTCCGCACTAGGACAAGATTGGATACCCATTGAGTGTGTCTAACAGGAAAAATTATTTTAGCACTAAGGAGTTTATTCAATTCTTTTTGTACGGTCGGTTCCAACTTAGGATGCATTTTCCTCAGCTTCTGTTGGAAAGGCGAGGTTTGGGGTTTCATGGGGATAACATGTTGTATAATGTTAGGATCGAATGTCTTAAGATCTTCGTAAGTCCATGCGAAGACATCCTTAAATTCCTTAAACAACTTAACAAAAGCAGCTTTTTCTTGTTTGGAACACCCCAAGCCTAAGTTGATACACTGAGGGTTTTCACTAGTTCCTAAATTGACTTTTTCATAAGACAGTGAGGAACTATTGGTTTTACAATTGACCGTCTTTTTAAACTTATCTTCAAAATCATAAAAAATTTCTAATCTAGCAATAGATTTGGGTAATGAATTTACCATATCCGATTGAGCTTCAGGGGGTTTCGGATTAGGTATTACCGTAAAGTCATGCAAATTATCATCGTGTGTTTGTTCATCTATCACATCTCCTTGGAAGGTTTCTTCCATGTGCAGAAAGTCAATGATCTGTTGATCATCGTCAAATACTCTCCAGTTCGTGATATTGTCTGGAACAGATGGTCGAAACAATAGCTCTACGGAGAATGCGTTTGGAGATAATCCTTCTGCAGGAAGAAGTTTAGAGGCAACATTAGCGAGTATATCTGCTTCAGCATTACTTGATCTAGGAATGGAATTTATATTAAAAGCTGAAAATTTGTTTATTAAACTCCATACCTCAGACTGATAACATTTGAGATGTGGGGTAAGACAATGTATAGAATTTCTCACCTGCCTGACCACTATCTCTGAGTCACCGAATACAACTAGATTTTGAATGTGCATGTCTAAAGCTTTTTCGAGACCTTGTAATAAAGCCTCGCATTCTGCAACATTGTTAGTACATTCAAATTCTAATCTACAAGCCAATAATGTTTTGTTACCTGCCGGATCAATAATGATGCAGCTTGCACCAGCTCCTTCTTTAGACTTGGAACTGTCAAAGTATAAAGACCAAATTTGATCTTTATCAGGCTCACAGGACTGTTGGATAGAAGCTGTTGGTTGCGTATATGCTTTGATCTTGGATTGTTGCTTGATAGGTGAAACTTCAGCCATGAAATTTCTGAAGTAGGTGTCCATTCCTTGGACTTCAGGCGAATCTTCCGGAGGTGAATATGGTTCATTGGGGTCATTCAAGTCTGTCACCGTGAACTTGAGGTAGCACTCACGATTCACCCTGATCTTATTGGGCTTGCCGTTTTCTAGAAGCCATAAGTGAGACCAGTCTGTTGCGAAGTAACCATGTAGCTGCTCCGACCAGTCCCTGCTCAAAAACATACCATACACTTCTGGAATATCAACCACAATTATATCGATAACTTGATGAACCTTTGGGTTAGACGATAATCTAATCAATACATTTTTCAATTCGCCTATAACTTTAACATCTGTTCTATCAAGTTGTATAATTTTCAAAGACGATGGCTCTACTTCAGCATTAATCTTTTGGCAGACTGACCAAGACATCACGTTTGATGATGCTCCCGAGTCAACCATACAGTTATGCACATTTCTGTTGAAGATTTCAAAAGTTAAAAGAAAAGGAGGTACATTCTTGCGAGTGTTTAGAGTAGTAGCTTGTGGTTTCTTACTCGCATTTTCTAAGACTACCTTATCTGAATTATTTACACTTACATTATTTACATTTGGTACAAGAAGGCTCCCTTTATCTTGAAGATCAGGATTGTTTTTTGTGGAAGTCTTCTGCAGAACTTTGCTTTGCACAACCTTGTTGCCGTTTGAATTACCATTCTTGCCATTATCTAGAATATTTTGCAACATTTTCTGTAACAAAAATGGAAATTTCAACAACTCGTAAATAGAAATGTTAGCCCGCAATTTCTTAAGATCTTCAACAGCATCATAATCTATTTTAGGGCTAGCATTACTCTGTTTAGTTTCTACTGATTTAGATGGCTTTGGAGGTAAATTTGTGGTGTTATCAACAGGAGGTCTATTTGTGGTCTTGCTCCTAGTATTGTAAGGGTGCACAGTCTCAAAGTTAGCTTGGAAGATACTATCGGAGAGGTGACCAAAGATATTAGGAGAAGACTCTTCTTCTTGGGTTGTTTCCTGCTCGACTTCCTCTTGAGGGATTTCAGGAGGTGTCAAGTCATCTTGGGGTCCTAGAATTGTCTGAAGAGCATATTGCAAAGTTTCTAGGTTCAAGCCTTCGGGGTTTGGATTAGGTCGGCTGGTTGGAAAAGTCTTTCGGAAAGGAGGTTTGTAGGGTCCCTTACTCGAAGAGGCTTCCTCAGATGACCTTTTTAAATCTACGACTTGATTAGATAACTTTTGTACAACTTTAGTTAAATTTTCCAAATCAGAGTTTTCGGGTTGTATTTTGTTTTGTGTAGGCCTGGGAAGAATTTCAATCTTCTTCTTGGAAGAAGAAACAGTCTCAGTCTCGTTGCTAGAGGAATCTTTAAGGCTAAGAATATCTTTTTCAATTTGAGTAGCCTCTTCAAAGGCTTCTAACAACGTTTCCTTTTTGGATCTTTTCACCCAAATCGCTATACTTTGATGTAAATCTTTAGTGTAGTAAGCTATTACAAGACTCTCAGAAGGCATAGAGTCTACAGGGATTCTATTCTTAAGTGTTAAAAATCTTTGATTAAAATCTTTAACTTTTTCTTTAGCATTCATTTTCAAGTTTGACAGATCCATGACTAAGACTTCCGGAGGTTTGCCATCTCCGAATTTTTCCAAAAAAATTGACTCAAACTTTTCCCAAGACACTATAGTGTGAGGCTGCTAGGCAAAGTACCAAGTGGACGCATTACCCTCAAAGGTGTAAGGGAACAACCTACAGA
This sequence comes from Picea abies, assembly GCA_900067695.1. NCBI lineage: Eukaryota > Viridiplantae > Streptophyta > Pinopsida > Pinales > Pinaceae > Picea > Picea abies. Next base: position 256 of record CBVK0100410169.1, on the reverse strand, counting down.
CAACATCTTCATGTTCAACATTCCAGAGCCTGATGGCTAACATAAATTTTTTGATATGATCTTCTGCTATTTGTTTCGAATCGGGATCAAACTTAGGAAGCCATTTCTCCAGGTGCTTGGGTAAAGGATGTTGGGCACCAAGTACTGCCACAACATCCTGGTCCAACCATGGTCTAGCAGGGTTGTTCTGATTTGCCATTGGGGAATTGGGTGTGGAAGGACGGGAAGGTGGTTTACCTTCGTCAGAAGAGGAATC
>CBVK0100410168.1:0-12568 GCA_900067695.1 Picea abies | reverse complement strand
TTTATGTGAGGCAGCAAGGGAAAGAGCAAGGCGTGTGGAATTCATTTTGGTGACAGGGGAAAAGGTTTCATTATAGTCAATTCCTTCAACTTGGGAAAATCCTTTGGCAACTAAATGAGCTTTGTGTCTTTCAACACTTCCATTTGATGCATACTTAGTTCTGTAGACCCATTTACATCTAACAAGTTTTCTTCCTTTTGGAATAGATACAAGATTCCAAGTATCGTTGGCCATTAAAGAACGATATTCTTCATTCATTGTTGTATCCCAATCTGCATGACCTGAAGCTTCTACACATTTCTCTAGATCATGAGTCTCTGGAAATTGAGACAAAAGAGAAGATGCTCATTGGAACTGTCAACATGCTTGACGTTGATCTGAAGGATCGCCGACAAGATCACCAGTTGCTTCTCATATTGAACGGACCCATCTAAGAAGCAGTGGAGTTGGTGTTGGTTCAGGTTCAAAAGACTCATCTGGACCCATCTAAGAAGCAGTGGAGTTGATTGCTTCCGCCCAATACTTTAGATTTAATCCCTTAGATTGGATCATACAATTAGCCATTTCTTTTAATGTGCAGTTATTTCTCTCAGAAACACCATTTTGTTGTGGTGTATATGGAACAGTGTGTTGCATTTGGATGCCCTATGTAGTGCAGTAACTTGTAAAATTATTGTTCACATATTCACCTTCATTATTTGTTCTTAACTTTTGAATTTGATGTCCATATTGCTTTTCTACGAGGGCCTTGTAGGCCAAAAGCTTGTCAAAAACTTTGTTCTTAAGTTTTATGAAGTAAACCCAAGTACGTCTAGAAAGGTCATCAATGAAATTTAAGAAATATTTGCACCCAAAAAAAGAAGGAGAATAAAGTGGACCACACAAATCGTTGTGAACAAGTTGCAAAGGGCTCGAAACATGCCAAGAGGCACGTTTGTCAAAATTGTCCCGATGATGTTTGCCAAGAACACAACTGGCACAAACACCATCTCTGCATGAAACAAGAGGGAGACCAGTCACCATCTGTTGATTACATAGTTTTTGCAATGAGCGATAGTTTAGATGACCAAACTGCTCATGCCAAAGTTTGCTCAATTCATCACTATGAGCAACAAAAACTGATGAAAAAGATGATGACCCAATGTTGTCAAACTTGTACAACCTGGTAATATCATCAGCAATTTCAGTTGCAAGAGCATGCTTAGGATCTTTTAGATCCTTGATTACAACTTGGTGAGGTGAAAACTCTACGGTTTTACCTTCACCTGAATGAGTGATTTTGTATACTGATAGAAGGTTACAAGAAAGAATTGGAACACATAATACATCATTGAAATGATCGTTTTCTACTTGAATTGTTCCAGATCCTTCAACAATAAGAGATCTATCATCACCAACAAATGTTTTCTTGGTGTTACATTCATTTAGAGAAGAAAATATGTCTTTATCCTTAGCCATATGATAATATGCTCCAGAATCAATAATCTACTCATCAGAAGAAGAAGTAGAAGTTGTATTGAAGGAGAAACCAGAAGTAGAAAGTGCATGTCCATGAGAAGAAGAAGAAGAAGTATAATCAATATTGATGTTGTGTTTCTTCATCGCTGCTTCTAAAGCTGCCATCTTCTTGAAACATTTGGACTCACCATGACCATCTTTATCACAAAATTTGCAATGTCTGACAATCTTCTTACTTTTATATTTTTCTCATTTATCACCATTAGGAGCGGAAGTTGTCTGAGTGGGTTTGGGACCCTTATATTATTTGTTGTTGTGGCGAGGATGGTGCTTCTTGGGATTCTTAGGTTTATCTTTCTGATGGACGACTAAGGCTTTGCTGGAGGTACCTGCAGTGTTGATCACTCCAAGTTGTATAAGCTTATCTTTCTCTCTAATCAAAGCATCAAAAAAGTTCTCAAGAATGGTTTTTTTATAAGTTGCCCCTAAAGCCTCTTGCATGGCATAAAAGGTATATACAAACACAGAATATGCACTACCTAGGTTAGAAAGAATAAGATAGATGCAACGATCTTCTTCTATATTTATCTTACATTCCTCACATAAAGTTATGAGTGTTTTGAACTTAAATAGATAGTCTTTAATGCAAGAAAAATCATTTGGACTTAAAGTCGGTACTTGATTTTCTAACTATTGTGCTCGAATAATATTGTGTTTACCAAACACAGATTCAATCTTGTCCCAATATTCTTTGGGTTGATCAATTGATTGAAGGTGGAACCTTAAATCAGGAGAGATGGACATTATGATTAATCCATGTGTTTCATCATTCCTATTATCCCATTTGACTTTCTTATCAGCATCAGTGGGTGATGTTTCATTTCCCAAGGTAATATGGTACAAGCCTTTACTTCTTAATAATAATCCATATGTGATTTCCATTGGAAGTAGTTGGTGTTGGTAAGCAAGAGATTACTTGTAGAAGACATATTAAATATGCAGATAATATGGATTTAAAAACTGAAATTAATGTCTGGATGGAAAGATCTCTAAGAGTTAAGCAGTTTAAAAAAAATGGCATTGAAAATGGTCTTCGGATGTGAGAGTTATGCCATTTTTAAAAAAGGCATAAACAGTAACCAAAGGACCACGTGGTGGTGTAAGTTGCTTTATGAGGTGACCAACTTTTATAAAGAGACGTGGGGATCACTTTTACAATGAAGTTACTTTATAAACGAAAATCTGCATGCAAAATAAATAACTCTAAAATAAAATATTAAAGCTACTTATAGTGATTCACTTTTATACTTGAAGTGAAATACACTTTATAATTTTAGCATGAACTTTTTCAAAAAAAGTAACAAAAGAGAGACTTGAACTCAAGACCTCTTACTTAATAAAGAAACTTTTAACCAAATGGTCTAGCAAAACATATTGTATTGTTTAGAAAGAGGATTGTTCATGTTGTTTTTGTTGACGGCCATGGAGAGCGCGCTCCAAAAAAACTCTTTTCACACAAGAAAAAAAAATCGCTTCTCGATGACAACAAGGGTTAGAACTCGGTTAGCTTACCCGGAAGATGCACCTTTTCCTATCTGTTTCTGGTTTGTTGAGATCACACAGGGCACGGGGAAAAGAGAATACGTAGATCTAAAGAGGAGCAACCCATAAATAAATAATATAAAACCAAAATAATACTTTGCAAAAAATTTTTAAAATGTGTATTCAGGCTTTATACCTCCGGATCTCACTGAAATGGTCGTATCTTGGGCAAACAGAAACATTTTCGAGTGAAATGAAAACTGTTCTCGACTGAAACGAGTGCTTTGGACGAAATGAAATAGTCCTCTCATCCTAGAAATGTATGGAAATGACAAAAAATGGAGATGAGGCAACTCGGCTTCACGATCTCGATCTACAACAGGAGCAGGTCTTCAAACGGGCTCTGATACCATGTTTGAAAACATAGGTATTCCAATAGAGGACAAAAAAATTCAGTATCCACTCACACAACTAGATCAAAGATCAACACACTGATGTTTTGGCGTGGTAAAACCCCTACAGGGAAACATCCATAGCCCAAGCCAACGGGGCCACTTGGAGCAGTTTATTAATGCAAAAGAAAAAGATTGCAGAGAGATTTTACAAGAGATTTTCTCACAATCGATCATCATAAAATGACCCTCCATGCTCTTTAAATAGAGATCATGGACCAATCGGGTGCTAAGACACGGATCAATGGTCGTTAAGGTCGAGGAGAATATGAACCATCGAATCACTCTATGTCGAGAACATATAGTGACCGTCGGATTTCCTAACTACAAATGCATACTAAAGAAACACACTTTTACCTAATGACACATTATACCAAATAGATCTTAACTAACTCTTAAGTGTCTAAATATCCTAGCATTATGGAAGATGTTGGAGATAGTCAAAGATGATCAATGCTACAATCTATATTTTGAGGAGGAAGTTAGTAGTTTAAATGAATGACACGGATAATGGCCTAACTACCTAGGGTTTTGAATAACTCTTCCCATCATGGGTGAAGGATATAAATGTAAAAGATTTGACATGTTTTGGGGTTAGATGTTGTTAGTTGGAGTTAGTTGTTGTTATTGTTGATGTGGTTACTATGAGTTTTGTTAGTATTTTTGTTGTTGTTGTTTAGGGTTGTGATCTGAGGTCTAAGGGATGTTATGTTGTAACCATGATGTATTTGGTGATTGAAATCAATACAATTAGGGGACTCATTAATTAAAAAAAATTGGTGTATTTTGTTTATATCGATGATTCAACTTACTTAGGATATTGTTATTTATGTCCCTTATGGTTTAGTTGTTATTTCTTAGTTGTGGTTTGTTTTATATGAATGAATGGGGTATTCTATGGTTATGGAATTGGAATGAATAGTTAGTTGATTATACAATTATTGAGTTGACTGAATCTTATCATGGTTTCATTTATTGTATTTCTTAAGCCTTGCATGCTACTTTTACCTTGGAAAGCACTATGGGTGTTTCCTTCTCTTTCACAAGGGATTGAAAATGTTAGTGCGGGTTAGAATAGATCTTTTTTTTTACACCCTCCCAAACCCCAATCTTAATTCAAGCCAACAAATGGTTCTTTTGTCGATACCTCAGCACGATTATGTGTCATTTGTGTAGGATGATGCTTGTAGTGAATCAATATGTGTAATATTGGTGGTTTCGGTAAATGCATCTATTTGCATATCAACATCCACAAATTAACCAAGAAAAATCATTGCATGATAATTAGGCTATGAATGAGGTATTCAAAGTCAATTTTCTAGTGGATTGACATGAATGAATATCAATGACATGTATGGAAGCATAAGAAGAAGTTTAATTGCAATAATCATAATCTAATCGCTCTACAAAGGGTATATCATGAAGTTACAATAGCTATAGATTTATGGGTAAAGACTATGATTGAGGGACATATTGTGGAGTTTTAGGTTAAACCTTACTAGTCATTTTCAAGGGTTGAACAATAGTTTTGGAAAGGGATTCATGAAAAGTTGGTTAAGGAGATTCCAATTCGGTTAAATATGTTCATGGTGGGTGAAGATTATATCCCTTTTACCCCACAAACAATGGTAGCATCAACACCCGCACTTGGGGGCAGGTTGAGATGGTTCTAAAAATGAATATATGACTAAAGGTTGAACCTATTGTGGAGTATGTGAAATCTAGTAGTAAACAAGAGAGAGAATTAAAAAGAGATGTCATGAGTCATCAATGGTGGTTAGATAAGATGAAAGAGACTAGGGAAGAGACCATGGTGATTCAAAATGAGATTAGTGAAAGAGGAACGAACGAGGAAAGGTTGTGTGAGTTATCATAGTTACAAAAGCATGGAGATAAAATTGGCCAATGGATTGGGGAATCCGGTTTGTTTTTGAAATGGTATCTAGTGAGAGGGACTAAAGGAGAAGATACATATTAGGAGTCAAATGAACAGTTGGTACCTAAGGTAAAGAGACAAGAAATGGGGGATCAAACATATGAGTCAAAAATAATGGATTAGAGGGCTACATCAGAAAATACATATAGAGATTTTTGGGATGAAATAGCAGTCAAAGATGTATACTTCTTGTTTGGGAAGGAAGAAGAAATTCCAGTAGACATAATCCACCCTATAAAAAATGGAGCTAGACCATACCATCCAATGCCCCTATGCACCGCAACCAATAGAGGTAAATCCTATTTTAACTTCTTAATCTCTTCATATGAAATAATTAAAATAGTAGTTTTAATCAAGAATTTATTGGGCAAAGTAATAGGATACAATCGCAAGAGGAAATCCTAGTACTAGTACAGTTGCAAACACTAGCTTGTTTAACAATGGTTTAGGAAATTGGATAAGCCATCAAAAATTCAAAGGATTTATCGTGAATATGAATGAGCAAAGAAATTATATGTGCTTGCATGAGTTCTTGTGTAAGGGAGAATGTGATGCAAAACAAAACTAGTTCTTATGTGAATCAATATGGAAAGCTAAACATTTCACTAGAAAAGATGATAATCTAGTGGAATTTTAGAGCACCTTGAGAGGTGGAGTAGGAGGTCCCAACCCGCTCCCACCATCGATGAGATTTCCAAGTAATAATGCCAATGAATATTATGAAATTTGCATAATTGTTGGTCATATATTACATATGTGTCTGATTCTATAGAGGTATTCCTCGATACTAGTTATTATGAATTGTAGTTTCGATAAGATTGATACACATAAAGATGAAAGCTACAGAGCACTTCGGGAACTTGCAGAAATGTTCAAACAAACTTCTTTTAGAGTTGAGGAGGCCAATTATGTCCTAGAAGGCGCTGGATACCATAGAAGATATGAGGTCCGTGGAGGATGTGGAGGAAATCATGGAGGATATAGATGATGGGGTGGAAAAATGAACGGGATAGTATGATTTTATAATTACAACAGAGTGGACACATCCCTTGATATGTTTCTCACCCAAGGTGACCAAAATGAAACCTTTGTCAAAGAACTGGGAACCCTAGGAAAATATTTCACTGGCCTACTACAGAAATGGGAGGCTCAATACAGACAGAGAAATGTCAATCTAATCAAATTGAAACCTAGGAGGGATTAATCCTTGTAGAACAATAAGTAGTGGTGAGAGGAGGAGCATGTTTTAGAAATAATAGGTTTGTTCATTTCACCGTAGACAATATCTCAATATTGCCACCCAACCATAGGCACAAAGGCCACCCCCGAGCACCTTAACCTTGACAGATAGAATAATTCTGGAAGAAAACCCTAGAACCAATATCCAACCAAGATAGTGTACTTCTCTCCAAAGATAGCGTACCAAGAAGAGATTCCAAACCATAACCAAAGACCAAGTCACTATTGCAACAACTGCAGCTCTTCTGCAGTCATGCACACCACTTGTCCTAATGCAGGTGTGAGAGTGAGTGAGTACAAATGAGCTCTAGCGCCCTCTATTTATACTGCTCCAAGTCACCTAACTGGGTGGACTTCTCTTCATGGAGGCTAATAACTTAATATTGATTATTCTCTTGAGACGACTTGTCTTCTAGGGTTATTATCCAACGTTTTAGGGTTTCTCTTTCTTCCCAGAATATTATAGTCTCATCAAAGGTTACACATAGAGGTCAATACCTCTCGTGGCTACCATAATATCAACACTCCCTCCTAGATAGGGAGGTATTAAAGGAAATGGTCGTGAGCACAAAAAGAGTATTCAATCGGTAGCATCATCATAAACACACATGTTATCTCATGATCAAATCATGAGCACCATCATCACTATCCGGCTAGATAGTATCCATGGAAATAAGAACAATGCCATCCAATAGAACACAAATGTGTCTATTCATAACAGTATATGACTATTATCCAGTGGTAGACAACCACTCCTAGTAGCACATGGCTACTAACCAGTGACACATAGTCACTACCAATGGATCAAATCCACCACAGTAGTATACAACTATTGTCTAGATACATACAGTCTCCATAACAATCATATCATCTGATATCAACCTAAATCAATGATGTCACGATACAAACTGAGTCATATAGGCCATTCTTCTACTTACATATGTGATATCTGGCAGAGAATTTTTCCTCGAAAAGTTAAACATCATCCATGGGTTGTCTGGAATATTATTCCCAAGCATAGAAGACTAAGTGTCCCTAATTGTTGAACCTGAACCATTCAACCTAACTGGGCCATTATTCTGGCACGATTCATAGTGCAACCTGGAGAGAAAGAGCCTACCATAGGGAATAATTGTCCCTAATTGTTGAACCTGGATCATTCAACCTAACTGGGCCATTCTTCTAGCACAATTCATACTGAAACCTGGAGAGAATGAGTCTGCCCTAGGGAATGATTATCCATACCATTTCCTATGGAAATGATTGTCCTGCACCAACCTCCTACATTGGACCATTCTTTGAAACTGCTCACAACTGTGAACTTTGAAAGAATGATTGCCTAGAGAGGTGGACCATCATGCTTGCCCACTTGTCAAAGTGAATGCCAAGGAGAATGGTTGTCCTAGACTATCCCCCCAAACTGGCCACAAGGGGAATTGTTGTCTATGGTACATTAGAAATATGTCAAACCATGGTTGTTCATTTTGGACCATTTCTGAACTGGAAAATGATTGTCCATCATAAATATTGGACCACTTTCTGAACTGGAAAGTGACTGCCCAACCTGGATCATTTTCCCAACTGGAAAATGAATGGCCATATATCAATAACATATCGTTGCTCCCTCCCAACCTAGGGAGTAATCACTTCCTTTTCTAATAAGGAATTCATCTACATGATTCCATATTGTCCCTTAAGTACGCAAACTTTTCATCTTGGATAGATGTTTTACCAAAATATATGTTATCTGCTCATTAATGGAGATATATTGGAGAACCACTTCTCCCCTCTGAAATTTATCACAGAGAAAATAATACTTGATCTCAATGTGCTTCAACCTATCATGGAACATTGGGTTCTCTAAGAGCTTCAAACAACTATGTTTATCACAATATATCATGGTCGAATCTAGAAATTGATCAAACATTCCATAAACCAGCTTACAGATCTAAACTACTTTTGTACAAGCATCAAAAGTTGCAATATACGCTTCCGCAGAGCTGAGTGCAACAAAATTTTGTTTCCTTCTATCCCATGATATCGTGGAAAATCTCAAACTGAAACATATACAAGAAGCACTTATTTTGTCATCTGCACTCCCTTCCCAATCTGAATCAATAAATCAATGCAATTATATATCATAACTCAAACGTCCCACAAAGATGTTTCAAGGCATGCTTTGAAATTATTCAATTCCCATGGCTAGGTTCCACCTTGAACTATTTTCACAGCAAAGAAAATATTTGACTGAGTATTCTCCAAATACATTAACGATCCATTCAATTGTCGATACAGGGATGGGTCTATTGGGTCAGAGTCTCTCAAATTCTTCATATATGTCATCATGGGAGTTTTACATGGATTTATAATCCATTATCTTGGACTTCTGAAGAACCATTTCAATACACTTCCTTTGTCATAGGAATTTTTCACCATGCTTTTGTTGTACATGAGAGGCTCTGCACCAAGTTGTTTGAATCCATACAAGGTCTTATTCCATCTACATACATGGGTCTCTTTCCGGTATACCTCAAAACCTTGAGGTTTCTTTACATATGCTTATTCTTCAATTACTTTGTTTAGAAGAACAGTGTTTGCATCCATCTAATGTAAACTCCAACCCATGGATACTGCAAGAGATATAATGGCTCAGGTAGAGGTATATCTGGTTACTAGAACAAACTATCATCATAGTCTTCTCCCTCCTTCTGGGAGAACCCTCTAGCCCCAAATATCGTCTTGTATCTATCAATGCTTCCATTTATAAGTATTTTTCACAATTTATCACATACATTGTTCTTCATCACGGCTTCCTTCCATTCCTTCTGCTTGACTGCTTCTAGTGGATTCAAAACATGATGGTAGTCATATGATTTTTGGTATAGTAACTAGTTCAATTTTGTTGTTATGGATTTTCTTTCTTTCTTGGAATCTTCATGTTGTTCCTCAAGTTTCTTTTCAACATTGTAGTCCATGGAATCTTCTATAGATTCCATTCCCTTCCTTCCTGAAGGTTCCAACTTCTTCCTTTCTCCATAGAAACATAAATGTAGATGGACAACCAAGGATATTCAAGGCTTCTTTTCGAAGAAGACTTCTTCTAGAGTCAAGTTGAACACGTGTTACTTATCATGGTTGCTACTTCCAATGAAGAACATGGATGGATACTTCGTATTTTTCACGGATTCTTCAATGGATCATATCATTGGGGATTAGCTCCCTCCTAATCCTGGCTTCATTCTTGAATGAGAAATATCTAGAACATCTTTTTTTTTATTCTGAGATTACATGTTTCTATAATTCTGCAATCAATTACCTCTATCTGAGAGAGCTCATGCTTCCATCTTATGTATCTCTCTTTGCTTTCTACAAAGTGTCACAAGCCTATTATGGTTTCCTTTTGATTACTGACTTCCTCTAAGTCTAACTCCCTTCCAGTATGACTCCCTTCCAGTCTGACTCCCTCCGAGTCTGACTCCCTCCGAGTCTGACTCCCTCTGAGTCTCTTTAAGTTTGTTTCTAATTGTTCTGATTGTTGCCCATCTTGCAATTGTTGCAAGTATTGTGTAATCCTTATAAACTTCTTCTATGACAGCTTCCGCAAAGATTGTTCATCAAATGTTTGTCAACATATTTCACAAGGGTACCTGGAAAGACATCTTCATGATAGCCTTCATGAAATAACTTGTCTAAAGTCTTGCTATTGTTCCACTTGAATTTCTTTTCTTCTAAGACAAGTATCCTTTCCAACATGTATGCTTTCTAGAGAGTGTGTTGATCTTCTGAATGCACTGAATCCAAGATCATTTATTTGGACAATATCCCTTGTACATTCCCTACAAACACACTCATGCTAATGATACAAATTAAAATAAAATGTATAGGTACATACCTTTGTAATCCAACTGTGACAGTAAACCTTAGAATGACTTTGTTGGACCAGATATTTAGTTGTTAGAGGATTGGTAAACCTCATAATGTTCCTTTCAGTAGATCTCTCTTGGGCACAACATACACTTTCTTCACGCTAGGTCTTTTTTCTTCATGACCGTCGCGTTTTGAGGTTCCTTCTCTTTTCCTGCTTCAAACTATGATTCCATGATCTTTCCTTTCATGATATCCAAGACTTTATTATTTTCAAGGATGAGGTCAATCCTTGTCTTCCATGCTCTGAAGTTAGAAACCTCTTCTAGTTTTTTTTTTTACTTCATAGAGTAAGTCATGACTACTTTGACTTGGTCAACTTTTGACTTTGACTTGGTCAACTTTTGACTTTGACTTGGTCAACTTTTGACTTTGACCTAGTCAACCTTTTACTTTGACCAACAACTCAAACTTCACGTCTTGGCTTGTTGAGAGTATTGAGCTCTAGATCTACCTAAGTAAATTAGAGTGCATTTAATATCAATCCGATGTTTGTAAAACTTAGAGGCATGTCCAAAGTATATGGATTTTAGAGATAGAAAATGGCAAATAAAGGGGCAAAAGGATGGTTTGTGGAAGCACAAAAATGGACTCAACAGAGAGTACCATGAGGTGCACTAAGCTAGGGCACACTAGGTTATCCATGAATTAGGTTAAGTGCTTTACTTAAGGTGTCTCAACACAAGGGTTAGTGTAACGTCCCCAGCCACCCACAGGTCGGGAAATGCTACTATGCGGAAACATTCTCATAAATTTAAACATAACATGCATATTAAGTCTAATTAACATATTTAATTAAACAATACAAAGTAATCATTGTATTACTATTAACATACAAAAGTAATGGAATTAACAGTAATTCATAATTGCAACGGAATACATGATAATATTGCAAATCATCACAGACATGCATTTTAATTGAAATTAAACACATACATATACTTATCTTTGAAACTATAATAACTCCACCAACCACATGCAGACCTTCCACGAACCTCCCAGCCTTAGACCGCGTTGCTCATCACTCTCAACAATAGGTCACCCCCAAGCTGGGACCAAGCTCCACCCAGGGCAAGGGAATCCTAGAGTAGGTTGGGATTACAGGAAAACTGCACAATACAACTGGAAGGATTCTCTCCAAGAGCCTTCTTACGCCCACTACTCACGAACTCTCATTCCCCACATGCCCATTCCACCCGAGAGTATACACCTTCACAAGCACAGTCCATCGGTGCTTCAATACACCTTCACAAGCACAGTCCATCGGTGCTTCACCTCCCTCTCTGGGTCTCGGCAATAGGTCGGATCAGGAATTTGCATAGCTTCATAGCTGGTGCTGGACTCTCTCTGGGAGAAAACCACCTCCCAGTAGACTCTCTCACCTGGAGAGAGTTTCTCACAGGCCTGGCAACCTGCCTCTTCTACCACGAGCCTGACAACTCGGTTCTTCAACCAGTTTTCAACTCAATTCCCACAAGTTCAGGATAACAGCAACAACAACATCTTTTGGTTAACTCACGAGTGACAGCAACAACAGGAAAATTGGGTGTGGGTGTCCAGAAAAATGGCAACAGGTCACTAAGACATAGCACGGTTCGAGTAACACTGGTTTCAGGATGTGTGACAAGCAATCCACGTAGAGGTCGAACACACTGGTTTCAGGATGTGTGACAAGCAATCCACGTAGAGGTCGAACACAGACTCGATGGTTCAGATAGAGGGTGTATCAGTTTCTCAAGGAAACATCACAAGACTCGGGTCCAGAGTTGTGTGAGGGTATGCATGCAGAGATCAGACGAAATTCACAGTTTTAGACAACCGACAGCAGAATGGAGGAGGAACCCCAAACTTAGTTGATGCTTCAGCTTTTAACCGCATGCGCCCAGGTCGACACTTGTATTCCTGGAGTTGCATGTGTTCCCTTTTGCACACTTGGAGCTGCATGTGTTGCCTCTCACGAGACTTAAGATAAAAACATGTTTTGTCACACAGCTTTAGAATAATAATAAAATATTAT
>CBVK0100410167.1:0-12568 GCA_900067695.1 Picea abies | reverse complement strand
AGGGATTAATCCCAAAGGAATATTATATTATTATTCCTAAAGTCTAAAGTATGGACATAACTTTATGTTATCCTAAGTTCCTGGGGAAAGAGAAAAAATTACAAGTGGGAAAAGGGAGTCCCTTGGGTGCCATGTTTCTTAAAGGACACATACATAAATATATTTGGGGATATAGTGTAATTCCCCATCTTCTTGCTATTATTCATTCATGATTCTTACCATTTTTCAATCATCCATGCTACCATTTGTACTAGTACCTGATTCTATTGTAGTTGGAAGAGTCGGGTTGTCGGGCTCGTAGGCATTTCTCTCTAGGTGAGATGTTTTTTGTGGGGAAGAAGTGGGTTTTCAAGTCCGTGAGAATTCACTTGAAGTGACAGAATTGTTGGGAATTAATTCCCAAGGTACCAAGCGGAAGTTACAAGGCTCTAAGACTCCTTGTCCAACCTGTTATTGAAGCCCCAGAAGGGAAGTGGGGCAGTCGAGGGACTGTTGAATAGAGAAGGGACACACTTCCTAGGGTGGGACAGGTATGCGGGGGATGAGGGACTATAGGTTGGTTGCTAGAGGCCAAGTTGGTTACAAGTCTTTGAGATTTCATGTTTGGCTTGTTGTTGAAGCCCCGGAAGGGAAGTGGGATAGCTGAGGGACTGTTGAGTAGAGAATGGTACACTTCCTTGGGTGGGACAGGCATGTGGGGAATGAGAGACTATAGGTTAGTTTCTAAGGTAGGCACTTGAGTCTAAGAATTGTTGTTGAATATCATACCTTAGATTGGCTTAGAACTTCCTCTTCTTGGGTAGAGTTTAGCTCCAACTCAGGGGTGACCCACTGTTGAGATTATGAGTAGTGTGGTCTATGGTTGGGAGGAACATGGAAGGTCGACACATAGTTGGTGTTTAATTCACTAAAGATAAGTGTCTTTATATGTTTGTGTAAATGCTATGTTATGGAATTTCTATTGTTTGTATGTATAAATTATTATTGTTGTATGTCGTTATTGTTCCACTTAACTCTGTTCATATGCAGATCATTGCAGTATATTTAATGGTATCAGAGTGGTAAGAGAGAGATTTTTGTGTGGCATGGCCCAACCTGGGTAGTTGGGTACATCACAAAGTGGTATCAAAGCAATTTTGTTGAGTTGTTGGTAATGGGTACGTTACAAAGTGGTATTAGAGCCCCAGTTTTCAACACTGAGCCTGGATGGGCCAATTAGTGGAACATGGAAGTGAAATTTACAGACTATGTCGGAAAAATGGTTGATGGAATGCCAAAAAAAGGATCTCTGAAATTCATTTGTTGAAATTATGGTAGTAAAATTGAGAGAAATTCCATGGGCAATGTGAAGAATTGAGCCTCTTTTGAAAAATTCGATCATAAGCAAGTTGAAAAAAATTGGGTATCTTTCCATACGATGACATTGACATGACGTGGAGGCCATGTGTCAGCTAACATGGTAAAATAAAGACGTGTTGCCATTGTTAGTCCCCAAAGTTTCACTTGACTACTAAAGGGAAAGCTAGAGCATCATCAAGTTATTGCAATGGTTTTAATTGGTTTTTTAGGATATGTTTGAAGGATCAGTAAGACTGAATGAGAAAGGAAAAGGGTGACAAGCTAACTGCATATCAGTGATATACCATTGGGCATGTAGTCAAGTAAACACCCTATTGATCGAAGGCAATCAAATTGCATATCAGATAAAAAAGATTATAGGATGATAGATAGAAGAATAGGGAATATAACAAAAAGTAGAATACCCATCAAACAAAGATTCTCTCTGTAAAATGGATTGGAAGGGTACTTGAAACAAAACACACAAATAATAGGTTGTTACAGCAAAATATTTACCGCTCGAGAATATATTATCCATGGGAAACCATTGATTCTCAATGTCTGCAATTCATTCAAACAAGATGAAAATGCAAAGTGTAAAACAAAGAAAAATCACAATTTGATAAAACAATTATCATGAATCTCTAATGTCAGAAGCAATTACATAATAAAATTCCCTTAGACTTACAAAGACTCGTACATATTTTCTACCTCCTAAATGCCTTTCTCTCTCTGGACTTCAGCTAGACTCTTTCCTCAATTTCCTTCTCGTGCCTCACCCCAGGCCTCCTTGTGATTGCAAAATCATACAATCTATATATATAAATACATAAACAAATTGTAACAAATTTCTAGGAACTAATCCTATTTGAAAAAGATAAAATCTTTTATTTGTTGCAGTTAATCTGGAACATTTGATTCTTGAAAATGCTAGATCGATCCTTCTTTTGAACCTGAAGATGCTTTGTCACCTAATAAAGTTATCTTGAAATTTGGAGATGAATCTTGATGTGATCCCCGGTTACCAAGTGTTTCTGGAAATGAAATGCTGGATTCGATTCTTGACTACCAATTTTCACCCTTGAAATACTCTATCTCATATATTGCAAGTGATCTTCAAATTTGGATTTTGAGGATATACTACCATTCTTCCTTTACCTGAATTGTTGAATTTGTTTCCTTAAAATCTGGGTAAGATTTGAAAAAAAAAAATACCCTAATACGTGGACACCTAGAAGAGATACATATGCAATAAAAAGAGGTATTGAAACCAAAGTCGATATTCCTTTACAAGAATAAGAAAATTGTTTTGACAGCTAAGACATAAGATGAAATCTCGTTTCAAAATAGATTTTCCTTTTTATTCAGATTGTTCCTTGTTTATATTCTGCCAATGCAAATCTATCTGCCTCGAATTCTTTAACCACCTAGTGTCCTCGAAAAATTTGATGGAAGCATCATAATTCACTGGAATATGTCAAGGTTGATGTTGAATCTTTATAAAATACTTAATACCTAAACATTCACGCCCCCCCCGCCCCCACTTTTTTTTTTGTAAACCGGTATGAATGCAAAATATAAAAATACATGAAGTCGTGGGCCTATGTATTTGACTTTGAACTTTAGTTGAGCTTTGACCTCGACACCTGGGCATAATGTGTCTACTTGGCAGTGATCCATGACAAGTGTTGATGATGCGCATGAATCATCTTCGATGGGGGGGCGTTTTAACATTTTGATAATGGGATATCACTCATGATATTGAAATTTGATGATGCAGATTTTTTGTGTTTCTGGTGATTCTCATATCCTCAACGAAATATTCATATAATATGCTCGACTTGTAATGTGGCAGTGTAAGGGTCGTTGGTTCTTCTCATGGCATTTGATGAGTGCTCTCCTTTAGTGCTCGGTGTCATCGTTTCCTTCATACTTGTATTTGGACTTTCAGTGCTTCCCATCAATACCTATGTGTATCTGGATTAGAACCCTTAGAACCCTTTGACACCTGGGCATAATCTGAGAGAACGAAACCAACATAATCACTTTAAGAGCTAGTTTCCTTTACACTCGATATATATGTGCAATATGACACTTATGTTTTTTTTTGGCATGATATCTGGTCACATTTTCCTGGTAGAGCTTGGATGCTATGATGATGTGGATACCATGAACATCATCCCAATTATCGTGGCTCCTATCACTATGTGATAAAAACACCTACAAACACAAACCTGCAACTTCTACTGTAGAAACCTGCAAACACAAAACTTGAAATCATTCAGAAATCATGAAATCATGAACTTCTACTGTAGAAACCTGCAAATACAAATGTCTCCTGCGAACAGGGCCAATTAGAATGCCTTTGATTGAATTATCTCAACGAACAACTGGGATCGATTTCATTTAAGAATTATGAGTCGACAGTTTTCAATGATGATAAACTCCCAATGCGCAAATAGGATATGATCATAAAATTTATAAAACCTCAAATAGGTGAAATGATTGTGCTGCATAATGACGGTGGCACATTAAATTGTTGAGCGTTCATAATATCTATTATTTACCTCCTGTGGTTTGGAGTTTATTTGAGAAGGTTTATATTCACTCTTAGGCTCGGTCTTCAGCAAATTTGCCTTTGCAAAAGAACTGGATACGCCGCAAAAATGTTTTACTTTTTTGCAGCGTTTCTACCATAATATTTTGTCAGTGCAATTTTAGGTAATAACATATGGCTCCTTCTAGGGGAGGATGCTCTCTCTGTGAGGCATCAAGAACTCACAGACCACCATGCCTTAGTCCACTACGATAATTCATCCCTGCAACTTCTCAGTGTGTTATGATAACAACTCTACTCAACTGAATACAAACCGTAATTGCAAACCAAAGTGAAACTGAAACCTGTCTGCTAATGCCACTATTGGGCTTATGGAGTCTTATACCACTGTCAAATCTTTGCAACTTATTCATATCCTAAACAAACACTATTGGAAATAAACTAATGCAAACTAGTTCTTGAATACAATCTTCTTTCACACACTACCCTACTCTTAATCAGTAAAAAATCAATTGATCATGTGTAATCATACTTCCAATGAAACCATGATAGCATCCAACTAACTATAAGATATTTTTGTATGTAGATGAAGGTAAAAGAAGAATACAACATTTGTAGTAGAAATTTGATTTGCAGCATATACTTATGACCACAATTCACTTTGATTCCAAATGTTGCAAGGCCGAAAGCTTCTAAAAACCATAACTCCATGTAAATGGCCACTGGGTCATGAAAATGTAGCTGATGTAAAAAAACAAATTGTCCATTTGCAGTTCTTTCACTGTTAGTGAGACCATGATTTCCTTGTTCTTATTTACTATATCCCTGTGACTCGGATCTATAAATATCTTCTTCTAATGCATACATTTTCTCTTTGACATCAGAATACTCAAAAGAAACATCTTGATCTTCATGAACATTTAAAATATTAGATATATCTGATACAATGTCAAATGTATCTACGATATTACTATCATAATGAAGATCATTCAAAATCTCTTGAACCTCATAGAAAGTACTTTCTTCTACAGTAGATTCTTTACAAAGAAAAGAAAACTCATCACAACATCTTTCATAATGATGTTCAACAGAAAAATATTCTTTACAAAACAAATGAAAAGAAACATGAAAACATGTCAAAGAGATGACACTGGCAACTTGAAGAGATTGGCACCAATCATGAACGATTCCCTCCAAAGAGTATTTGAAAATCTTGATCTGAACATCCTCATGCACGATCTGAAGTTGATGAATAAAATCATTGAAATCTAGCAAGTGTTCAGCTAGTACTTCCCAATATTCTCCTCTAAATCTAGGAAGGCAACCTTCCCATTCATCTCTACTAGGTACTGGATTTGGAAAACTAACTATCTTTGAAAAATCATAGAAAGCATACCTCTGAGCAAGGATCTTGTCCATTTCAAACCAATGTATTCGTCAATAGATCTTTGAACAATGGAGTCGCCATGGTGAAAAATAAGCAGTCTAAAAGTGTCTAGCTTCAGTTCACTGTCCAAAGCTACATATTTACTTTGTCGTTCTCCCAGGTAAGATATCTTTGTGTCTTTGTCCCCAACAACGACGCCAAAAAATGTTAGTCTCTAAAGTTGCACTTGACTGCTAAAGGGAAAGCTAGGGCATCATCAAGTTATTGCAATGGTTTTAATTGGTTTTTTAGGATATGTTTGAATCATCAAGTTATTGCAATGGTTTTAATTGGTTTTTTAGGATATGTTTGAAGGATCGGTAAGACTGAATGAGAAAGGAAAAGGGTGACAAGCTAATTGCAGATTAGTGATATACCATTGGGCATGGATTCAAGGAAATTCCCTATTGATTGAAGGAAATCAAATTGTATATCAGATAAAAAAAGATGATATGATGATAGATAGAAGAATAGGGAATATAACAAAAAGTAGAATACCCATCAAACAGATATTCTCTCTGTAAAATGGATTGGAAGGGTACTTGAAACAAAGCACACAAATAATAGGCAGTCACAGCAAAATCTTTATCATTCGAGAATCTATTATCCATGGGAAACCATTGATTCTCAATGTCTACAATTCATTCAAGCAAGATGAAAATTCAAAGTGTAAAACAAAGAAAAATCACAATCTGATAAAACAATTATCATGATTGAGTTATCTCAGTGAACAACTGGGATCAATTTCACTTAAGAATGATGAGTCGACAGTTTTCAATGATGATAAACTCCCAACGCGCAAATAGGATATGATCATAAAATTTATGAAACCTCCCTGCACACTAGGTGAAATGATTGTGTTGCATAATGACGGTGGCACATTAAATTGTTGAGCGTTCATAATAGATATTATTTACCTTCCTATGTTTTAGAGTTTATTTGAGAAGGTTTATATTCACAGGAGTATAAGAGTCCAATTGACGCGTTGTGCAAGGTCTTTTGGTCCTTTGTGGGATCCCTTCACTTGCTCGACGCTTTGCATGGGCATTTTTTATGCTTAGGCTCGGTCTTCAATGTTTCTTCATAACCTCGAGCAAATTTTCCTTTGCAAAAGAATTGGATACGCTACAGAAATGTTTTACTTTTTTGCAGCACTTCTACCATACATTTTTGTCAATGCAATTTTAAGTAACAAAATCCATGATGGAAGGTACTTGTTCGACAAGATGACAGTTGGTAGGTGATGTGTAGCCATGTGGCAGACCAGCTGTCAGTCCCACGAAACTGCGGTAATATCTTGGAAATTTTTCTAAGTGTCAGTCCCACGAAACAGCAGTAAGAAGTGGAAAAATGGCTAAGTTTTGGGACTTCTCAGACGGACTTATGAAAAGAAGGATACAAGATTATGAGTCCATGAGTCCACAAAGATGGGAAAATGGCTATGTTTTGGGACTTCTCGGACAGACTTATGAAAAGAAGGATGCAATATTATGAGTCTGTGAGTCTCCGAAGATGAAAAAATGGCTAAGTATTGGGACTTCTCAGACGGAGTTATTAAAGGGAGGTCACAAGATTATGATCCTGTGAGTCCCTGAGTCACGTAGATGAAAAAATGATTAAGTGTTGAGACTTATCGGATGGACTTAGGAAAGGAAGGTTACAATATTACAAGTCTGCGAGTCTACGAAGATGGAAAAATGGCTAAGTGTTGATGGCGGGTTCATGGAAGGATCTTGGACAGACGAGTCTAGATAACCACCCAGAAAATTGGTCTGGGCAATTAATTTCACAAGAAATCGGAAGAAATAATTCTGATGCATTATTGGAACGGATATGTACATAATTTTCATGAATTTGTTAAATTATTTAGTCTAACAAATCTTGTTTCCTGCACATTTTGCAGAGTTAATAGAATTTAGATCAAAATAGGATTAGCACAGAGATCAAAAAAATGGAAGATACTCAACGGACTTACATCCATGAAGAGGAAGTCAAGGGGTTGTATGTCAGTTTAAGTAATGAAGGTACAAATTAAAATGGACATGGAGAAGGCAAGGAGGAAAGAATGAACTTAGTAGAAACCATGAAAAGTATGCAAAAGGATGTCCAGATTTATAAAGTTGATAATGAGAGGCTTATGAAAGCCAAGGAGCAGCAAGAAGGCTTCAACATCAAGTTAATGCAGAGCTTGGACATAACAGAGAAAATGATGGATAAGGAGACTGAGTCAGGAAAATTAGGGAGTCACAGATCTCACGATGAGAGGAGAAGAACAAGAAGTGTTGGCAGGCATCACCATCAGTCCCCAAGGCATTAAACTAGGAGAGCACACAGTAGTTCAAGTCCATCCCCTGTCAGGAATCATAAGAGGAGACATGGAATAAATGAGCTACATGGAGAGATGAATAAGATCAAGCCTCCTACATTTGATGGTGAACACAAGAAGGATGAGGATGCAAAGACCTGTCTATTGGGCATGAGGAAGTACTTTGAATTATAAAACTACTACTCACAAGCAGAAGGAAGAATTTCCATTTATCAAATCAAAGGAAAAGCGTCAATGTGGTGGGACCATTTTTTCCAGGTGCAACACATTGATGAGAAGAAGATTACTTGGAAGGAATTAAAGAGGTATTTTCAAAAGAAATCCTTGACCAAAATATATTATGATAAGAAAATGAAGGATTTCTTTGAACTCAAGCTTGGGAATATGACCATAGATGAGTATGAGAGAAGGTTTTTAGAAGGACGAACAAGTTAAGATTCAGAGGTACCTGAGTGGGATGCCATCTTTTATCAGTGATAAGATACAGTATGATGATCCCAAGACACTAGAGGAAACTATAAGAATGGCTAAATGTCTTTATAATCAGCATAGAGGAAGACCAACTTTCCAAAGGACATGGGAAGACAAAAAGAAAAGTAATATGGACCAGAGGAAGAAGGGGATCAAGCCACCATTCTTCATAAATAATTCTCAGGGACAACCAGCCTCTAAAGAACCCAGAATGATAGAGGCAATAGGGAAAATACCAAGGCAACCTCCTATTCGATGTTGGGGTTGTGGAAGAGATCATGTGTTGAGATATTTCCCTCACAGAGGTGAAAAAGTGAAGACTGCTTACAATGTACTAAAAGCTGAAATAGTGGAGGAAATGGGCAAAAATGTGCCAAGGATCTATGCAGCTATGGATAACAAGAAAGATAAGTTTCAATCACGTATGATTGAAGTGGAGGGTAATATCAACAACCAGCCCATTGATATTTTAATTGATTCAGGAGCTAGTCATAGTTATCTAGATCCTAATATGGTCGAAATATTTCAATTGCAAAGAAGCAAGCTTGGAAAACCTTGGTTAGTACAACTAGCTACAAGAGCTAAAAGAAAAATTAATGAGATGGTTAAGGCAAGTCCAATAGACATGAATGGATTAAGCACAAGAATAGATTTGAATATCATGTCTTTGGGCTCATATGATTGCCTCATAGGTATGGATTGGTTGGAAAAGCATCATGTTATCCTAGATTGTTATAATAAGGCCTTTACTTGTTTGGATGAGGAAGGAAACTTGGGGATAGTTAAGGGAATTCCCAAGGTAGTAACCATCAGAAAATTTTCATCCTTACAGTTGAAGAAAAGTTTCAGGAAAGGGTGTCAAATAATTGCAGCACATATGGGAGAGACAACTAAAGATAAGGTGCCAAGTATTGAAGATTATGCAATCCTAAACAAGTTTGAAGATGTATTTAAAGAAATACTGAGATTGACACCCAAGAGAGATGTTGATTTCTCTATTAATCTGGTGCCTGGAGTAGCCCTAGTATAAGTGACTCCTTACAGAATGAGCACTCCAAAGCTAAATGAATTGCAAATGCAACTTGAGGAAATTTTGAAGAAGGGGTATATACACCAAAGTGTGTCACCTCGGGGTGCCCCAGTGTTGTTTGTGAAAAAGAAGGGCGGTACCTTGAGGCTTTGCATTGACTTCTGACAGTTGAACAAGGTAACTATGAAGAACAAGTACCCTTTTCTAAGGATAGACGACCTCTTTGATCAACTGAAAGATGCTAAGATATTCTCCAAGATTGATCCTAGTTCAAGTTATCATCAGGTAAGAATTAAAGAAGAAGACATCAACAAGACTGCAATCAGAACAAGGTATGGTCATTATGAGTTCACAGTGGTGCCATTTGGGTTATCAAATGCACCATTTGTCTTCATGTGTTTAATGAATGGTATTTTCAGAGACTACTTAGATAAGTTTTCCATTGTTTTCCTGGATGACATTCTTATATATTTTAAGTCTGAGGAAGAGAATGAGCATCACTTGAGGATGTTATTACAGGTACTAAGGGAGCATCAATTATATGCCAAATGGTAAAAGTTCCCATTCTACCATAAGCAAATTCATTATTTGGGACATATCATTTCAAAGGAAGGAATAGCAGTGGACCCAGAAAAGATAAAATCCATTGAGGGGTAGCCAACACCAAGGAATGTCTCTGAGGTGAGATCATTTGTGGGACTTGTGGGTTACTATAGAAGATTTTGTTAGCATTGAGAGTCACCCTCTGACTGTAAGAGGATAAGCGTAATACCCATAAAAATAAAGTAAAAGGATTTAATGGTTTGAGAAGGTGTATCAGTGAGACTATAGAGAGTGGAAAAGATAACAGAAGTAATTGCAAATCAGTTCGGGACCATTGGGTTATAGAGTCATAAGTACTGTGAATAAGGAATGCATTTAAACCACCTATCAGACAAAAGGATTTAAGTGGTGATGAGGATAAGAAGACATAAAATGTTTGAGTGATGAACCATGAAAAATGGGCAAGATGATAGCAGATCCTCTACCGCCTCAGGAATCCATAGATCATAGAGATGCTACATCCAGACAAGAAGAAAACATAAAATGTATGTTGAACCATGAAATATGGGAAATACAGCAACAGATCCTCCATCACCTCAGGGATCCATCAATCAGAGAGATTACATCCAAACACGAAGGGTCTAAGTGATGAACGATGAACATGGGCAAGATAACAGCAGATCCTCCACTGCATGAGGAATCAATGAATCACAACTACTACATTCAGAAAATAGGAAAGACAGGAAATATCTAATGAACCATGAAATATGGGCATGATAGCAATAGATCCTCCATCGCCTCAGGGATCCATAAATTGGAGAGATTACATTCAGACAAGAACGAAAACATAAATAGCGTATAAACTAAGAAGACGGTCTGATAAAAATGATTCAAAGGAATCTTCAATAACATATATTTACAATCCAATCCCTCAGGCATACAAACTCAAAAATTACAGAGCTCTGCTCTTGAAACTCATTCGGCTCTCCAACCTATGAATAACACCCCCCCTTACAAAATCTAAACTAATCTATTTATAATCAGAATAGTCCAAAACTGCCAGGAGTGTGACCTGGCTATCTCGTTTAATGTTTTTGTCTGCGCATTCCTCTGTCAGACTATGCGTGTATCCTCCTTTCAGATGCAAACTCAACTCAGCATAGGCCTGTAGGAAAAATCGTCCATCATGGTAGCTCGAGCTGACAGTCTTCTATCTTCTCGGTCGCGGCTTTTATGCCTTTAATTTATGGACTGTGTTGAGGTTTCAGCTACCAATCCTTTTCCATTAACTGAATCCTCCTCAAGATTGGGATGAGGCTCAACGCCTAGGGGACCTCCACGCGGTGCTCTTGGATTAGACACTATATAAGCATGTGATTGTGGGTCTGTCAAAGGCGGTTTGGATTCACACCGCTTTTGAGCCCACAATTCACCACCTTCTGCCACGTAGATCTTTTACTATACCACGGTTTCGATTGCGGGACTGCTCAATAATTTTAACGCTCGAGCAAGTTGTGTCCCTACAATGAAACGTGGTCGTCGATCTCGTCGCAATCTGCAATCTGGGAAATCCCCACTTTTTCTACCACATGTCACTCTTGGATGGACACTGATTCCTGCTACGGAGATCAACGACTCACAACTACTTCGGGAGTTCGGGCTTCAGGCCTTTCCAATGCATAGCTCTTTCAATCTTTCGAAGAGATGAATTCCCAAAGTGAGAGATCTAGTGACGCATGGCCTTTTGTTATGGACAGCCAAGATTTACTTCAGGAGTTTGGGATCCAGGCCTTTTTCTCTTGCTTGCTCGCACAATTATTCGAAGTGTTGCATTCCCGAAGTGAGAGATCTGGTGACACGTGGCCTTCTTATTTGGACGACTGAGATTTACTTCGGGACCTTTAGGACTTTGGGGCTGCTGCCAAGATCAACGGTCCTTGTTGGTTTGAGATCAACGGTCCATAATTATTTTCGGGAGTTCGGGCTTCGGCTCTTCAATATTTTTTAATGCATAGTTCTTACAATCCTCCGAAGTGTCAAATTTTTGAAGTGAGAGATATGCCTCCATGTGTCCTCTAGATTTGGACGATCGAGATTTTCTTCGGGAGTTCGGGCTTCGGGATTTTGCTTTTGCTTTCTCGCACAATCCTCCAAAGTAAATCTTCTTAAGTACGAGATCCGTCGACGCGTGTCCTCTAGATTTGGACGATCAAGATTTACTTCGAGAGTTCGGCTTCTCTTCCAATTCATTAATCCTTGCGCAACTTTGAAATCTTGACCGCCCGAGAGCCGCTAATCCAAACTGCTTATGGTATCTCTACCATTGAAAATCAAACCTGCTTATTGGTGATTTAAGCCCGAAATGGACTGCTCTGAATGTTGTGCTTTGTGCTCAAGGTTGATATTTGTGCAGACCATGGAATTGGTTGTCCTACAATCTTTTGACAACTAGATGTGATCACATTTGGCTCAACAAGGGATGGCATGCTCCCTACGAGTTGCCAAGAACGCATAGTTCCAGTGACTTAGCCTTTGGGTTGTGGAGTCGAGCTCAAAAAACATCCTACTAAGGACCACAAGCTGATATGTACAATATATACTTTGGATATGTAGAAACCTACCCTAACTTATTTTTACAATATGTTAGGTGAAAGCAAACTTCCACCAGAGCCATTCAAACAACTTCCTAATTGATAACTTATTTATTCTGTCACTGGTCAGCAAGAGATAATAAAGTTGTGACAGCAAACTAATCACATTCTTTCGATTACCTCCCATTGAAGAAGGTAATATGAATCTTGGAGGCTTTAATACATTGAGGAAATGCAACTCCATGTACCTCCCTACAGGGTCATATAATAGGTGATAAAACTTACT
>CBVK0100410166.1:0-12568 GCA_900067695.1 Picea abies | reverse complement strand
GTCCCTAACATGGAAGGATTTGTCTTGTGGTCGGCATGAAACAAAAAATCTCATTGTAGAGGGATAGGAGGCATAGCTTGTTATATTAGAAAGAGAAATTATCCTCACATTCAAATTCATAAGTTTGACCCTCTTAATCAATACATTTGGATAGAAATTTTAGACACCAATGCTAAGAAGATGTATATAACAATTTTTTTTATTTTTCACCTATTAATTCTACTTTTTATAAGAAAAATAATATAGATAAAAATTATCCCTGTAATAATTCAGAACAAGATATTTATAATTTGAAAAATGAAGGTAATATCCTCCTACTAGGACCACAACTAAACAAGCTAGTCTTTTAAGTAATCACTCCAACCATAATCCTTTATGGTTACATGAGGACTGTAACAAACCCGTCGTTTCGACTACAAGAATCTCAACACAAAGTGATTTATGTTTTGTTTTATTTAAGCAGGAAGGTAACAATGACAATAGTTAAATAACATAACTTGACGATGAACACAATGCTTACAGATCAGGAAACAGACAACAACGAATAGCACACTAACACATCATGCAACTGGATGAAACATATGATAATCAATAGACAAATAACAACGACTACAAGCTCGACACAAACAAGACAATGCCTACAAGATAAAGGATAGCATAAACAACTTGACACAATGACTTGACGACCAGTAACTACAAAACCTATACGACGCGCAAAACAAAATGCATTGAGGTGTTACAGAACGAAGTACCAACATCAATTACAATGAAAAATGACCACATCGGGAAGCACAAGACTCCGGTCAGGTTATCATTCACATCTATCCATCGGAGAGCGCAATGATCCCCTCAACAGGAATCATGTTGTCACAAGCGATAGGCGTGACAGGAACCAAGGCACAACATGACACATCTAGACCAATAACCCAAGAAAATCCAATGCACTACAATACCAAACTAACTATCAGGATACAAGAAGATTATACCCATGCACCCAAGCAACAAGTCGACAAGACGCAAGGTGACATCACTCAAAATTAAATGGTGCAACTGACTGAAGGATTCTTGATTCCTACAAGGAAACCCATGTGGTGAAACAATTGTGACCAACCACCCTTTACAACTTGACTTAAGGCACAAGGCGCATAGTAGCCAATTACTGTTAAACTATTAATTTTTTTAGCTAATAAAACGACTAATCCCTCGACCATTAATCTTGTGCAAGATAATAAACTATTACGCCAATAAACCATCATGTCTAACAAATACTATTAATTCAACATTATAACTCTTTTCTAACCAATGATAATCCTATTATGTTTAATAAAAATCAATAAATCTTAAAACTTTTACATCATTTAACATTAATAAAAATTATTATTTTCTATAACAATCTACTTTTATTTTCTTCAAAGTTCAATTTATTATTTTCTATAACAATCTACTTTTATTTTCTTCAAAGTTCAATTCACTTAAAAGGGGATGTTAGTTAAGGTATTTAAGTGTAAGTAAAAAGTTGATTAAAAGTCTCATTATGAAGAAGGTTTACTTAAAGTATGTTCACCTTGAAAAAGCAATATTATTTTATTGTCTAACAATTATATGTTATTGTTGTCTAATAATATAAGATAATGTTGTTTACCAAAAGAGTGGTATTGTTGTCTATTAACCACATGATACTGTTTCCATTAAAAAAAAATGCAGTCAACCATCCATAATGTGGTCTATTAAATAAAATGATGTCTAACATAGGTAGTTGTCTAGCCCATCAATACGATGTCACATATAATACATTGTCATACAACAACAAGTGTTAAAACCGTAGACATACTAAAGATAGACACGTTGTCCTTTAACAAGGAAAACAAAATTGTTGTCTAGGTATATCATTGTCCTTTAAACTATAGCATTGATATCGTTGTCTTTACAAACACATATATAATGATGTCTAACCAAACACAGAGATACTGTTGTCTACCCATTAAAGATTCGTAGAGTCAAAATATTTCATTGTTGTCTAATTAAAGGGAAATCACAGAGTTAAAAGTACCATTGTTGTCTAATTAAAAGAAATTCACAGAGTTTAAAAATTATCATTGTTGTCTATTAAAGGAAATTCAAAGAGTTAAAAATTTTCATTGTTGTCTATTTAACATAATTTCGCAGAGTTATCAATATAATAATTGTTGAGTTACATGATGGAAATCGTTGAGTAAAAACAGGATATTAGTTGAGTTTTAAAAACTGGGTGAAATTTGTTGTGTATACTGCTAATAAAAATTCCCCGGTTCTACCTTTGTTGGGCAATTGCTAGCTAGACTTAACCATCACTAGACTTGAACAATATTAATCGCTTCAATATTAATTGTTGGGTAATATAAACCATGAAATACAAATTTGATGTCTATAATTTACTATCTTAAAATATAAAATTGTTGGCTAAATTCACATATTATCTTAATATAATTTGCTGAAAACAATTCACATATAATTAAATCGCTTTTTTATAAAATTGCTCATTTATAAAAATCGTTGCCAATAAATGTAAATCACAGTCACTACATATAATTCACAGTCGATATGTAAATCACAGTCAATATGTAAATCGTTGTCACTAAAGGTAAATCACAATCAATATGTTCAGGGAATCACAATCAATATATTAATGAAATCGCAGTCTATACATTAAAGAAATCACAGTCAATAAGTAGAATGAAATCGAAGTCAATAATGATAATGAAATCGTTGGTAATTCGTGGTTCATCAAACGCAAGAAAAGAAACAATGAAATTGTTGGTAAATTAGTGGTTCACTAAAAACTGGGTAAATTGTGGTTCATTAAAAACACAGAGATTTTTCCCACTCAAAATGTTGGGGTTCAAATTTCAACATGCAAAGATTATCAAGTGTAATCAATTAAAAATGAAGAGTACTAATTCACAATGGTAAGTAATATATCGCAGAGATTAAACAATTTACCATTCAAAACAAAGTGGTACTCAATCATAGAAACACAAAAATTAATCATTCAATGCAGAGTTTAAAAATTCCAAGACACGCAAAGTTGATCATTCAAGGAAAGGAAGAGGTGATCATTCAAAGGAATGCAGAGATAGTCAATCGAGAAAATTCTGAGATACTCATTCACAAGGAGGCATGAGGATTAGAGATTAATCATAAGAGAAAAACGCAGAGATAAGTAAGGGATAGATGGCTGGGTGAATTTATCCTCACTTATTATCCATGCACAGGAAAGCAGGGCATTTGAATCTATAGGTCTTTAAACACTAGAGTGATGATCATCGATTCGGCTCTTGGCTAACTGCTCAGGCACAGACTAATAACTAAAGGGATAAGGGACAGAAGATGAAATCTCAGTTTTTATTCGCATTAATGAAAAAAAAACACAGAGAAGTCATTGCAATCAGTGGTGGGGTTCGCCATGGGAAATCAGTTCAGAATACAATGAGAAAAAGGATTACAAAGAGCGTAGGAAAGCAGGTGCAAGAAATCTCATGGCAACGAAATATTCAACCGAGCATAGAAAAATAACATGTGTAAATTAAATTTCATTGCAAGTAACATATTTAACAGACATACCTTAGCCAAACACAAATGATCTAAATTTTTTTTCCCGCGTGCGCTCCATCCAACTCCTGCTTACCGACTCATGTGACCTCATCGGTACCTCCCAACCAATGTTAGGGGTACTCTTATTCCCCCTGATCCCCCTGAGACACAAAGGGGACACACACACAATACCAGAGAACTTCTAGCACCCATATCAGGTCGCAAGGTCGAGCTACCACTCATTACCCAAGCTAGGTATTCCAACTCCCATAAGAGAAGTTCAGTGAAGACAAAAATTCAGCAGTGTAACATTACACAAAAAGATCAGATCCATACTCCTCCTCCTCCTCCTTCATTTTTATAGAGTTTTAAAGTAATTAGTTTCCCAAATTCTCATTAAATTCCTTTTTCATTTAATTAGTTAGGAAAAACCTCCCCCATACACATGTCGCCCGATCCCCTAGTTGCACTATAAAATTAATTTTATTAAAAAATAATTATTCCTATTTCCCTCACCCACCTAAAAGAATTCCTAAAAACGCTCCTTGGTGTCCCAATATTCCCTTACAAATATTAAATGAATTATGCCTTACTTAATTCTTAGTTGCAGTCATAAATAACAAGTCCCCAAGGCAAGATTCTGTACTAAGTTAGACATTCATCTTTTTCTTTACTTTTCTCCTTTTCTTTAGGTTTCCTATTTCTTTTAAGTTTCCCCCTTTTTCCTTTTTAACTTAAAAATCAATTTAGCGAGTGTAGATAAAACAACCATTTACTCTTTTTCTTCTTTAATTAAAAATTAATTTAGAAAGTGTAGATGTAACATCCATTTACCTTCTTTTCTTTTTAACTAAAATTGTAGAGACCCAAAAATAAACAAGCTAAAAAAAATCCATACAACTACACATAACATTTCTAACATAGAATTTCAATTTCAAACATAGAATTTCTTTGAGTGTGTAAATAATTCATTTAGCTTCAAATAAGAATAAATATTTAACAGAAATTAAAATTTATGCACAGCATGAAAATAACTCAGCAAATTCATAATTAAAATACCTCCTTCTGATGCTAATTCCCGCTTCTCTAGTTGTCCTTTCCATACTTCCTTTCCCAGCCTGATGCACTGACCCAAATCTGCCCAAACCGACTAACCTCCCAGCCAGCTAGGAGCAGCCTGTCCGGCTCCCGAGCTCCAGGAAACCGAAAGGAATCCTGGCCCCCGTGCAAAAAACCCCCAGCAACCCGGTGCCCCCTGCAATGGTTCACCCAAAAACCCAAAAACCAAACTGCTCAAACCAACCAATATCCCACAGAAAGAAATATGCCACAGAAATATAGTCCCCTTCCAAATGCTTCCTTCCCCAAAATAATCCTCCTCCCATTTCCCATAGGACTCTTCCGTCATATCCCCCCTTCACCAACTCTCCTCCCCCTCATTAATTTCCTTATTTCCTCCTTTATTACCTTATCCCCCTTCTTTAATTTTCTTATCTCCTTCTTTAATGCTTCATTCCCCCCTTGCATACATAAAGTATTTAATAAAATAAATTAAAATTATTAACCCCTTTAATTCATTACTCAAATAATTAACGAGTCAATTAATTAATTAATTAATCGTTGATAGATATGAACAAGTAATTAATAAATAAATAAATAAATAATATTATTAAAAAATAATTATTGTTTAACTAAACATGTTAGGACAGTCAGATTATAAAATTAATTATAATTAATAATCCCTATGCATATATTTAACCAGGGTTGTTACATACACGCACCCTTCAGGAAACTTCATCTCGAAGTTAAGGTATCTCATGGTACAAAGGAAAAGAAACATGGTTCACACATTCATAACAATTAACTGATACTATTAGTAAGTAAGTCAAGAAAACTCATACATACTAGTTTATATGTACAAGAAATGCATGTGTAGCTAGTACATACAAGTCTCGTGCATGTACTAGTAATCAATAACTATGATCCTTTAGTAATTTATGTATGCATCCAATCCAATCAACAAGACTAGTCTTTTATAAAAGACAATAAACCAATCAATTGTTTGAGAAATCCTTTAATTACTATTATCTAGTTCAACAATTTTATTTAGACAACTGTGGTTTAGTTACGTAATTATGAATATTCATATATACACATTTTTCTTTTTAGGAGGGAAAAACATTAAATTCCACCATCAAATAAATCTCCATACTTTCTCAACTATTTCTACTCATCCTTCCTCCCTAACTTACTTTCATATTCATTCCTATCCTTCCTCTGCGGGACTATCTTGGAGCGTCAACTATATTGACCTAACTCCAAATAGAACCTGTAAGCGGAAGTGTCACTATCTCGACCAGGCTTCTCCAGCAGACAATTGACAGTCATCATCACACATCTTGGGGAGCATGAGATAACACCATCTTCCCATGACTTCAGGTTTCGGAGGATACATGGTGGGAAATGCCTCCACCCCTCCTAATCATAACTAGGGTCCACACCCTACAATGGAATATACAGTGGCATCGTGTTGCTGGGAGTTTTGTCATCATTTATTTGGTTTTGGGCAGTCTCATCACTTGAAATGTTGCACTGGTCCACATATCATAGCAATGCATACAAACCAATATAATTTCACATACAAGATTCATACCATAATGTTTCTCGGCTAGTGATCATGACATTCACTTTCATCATCATCATCCATTGGCTATTTCATAGCCCGTAACCTGCAGATTAGTTTGTAACACAAACTCATACATTTCTATGTATTATCATCATGTAATTGCATACAAAATTTATTTCAATTCGGTATCCATGTACCAACAACTTTTCAAGTTAGAAATAGATCTCATAATATCCCATAATTCAATTTCGACACCCATTCATAAAATTATCATTTATCAAATAGATTGCAACATATCCAACACCATTCTACTAACATTTAAACATTCATAAAATTTACATTCTCACGATATGTCGCATCATATACATCATCATCAATAACATTAAACATTAGTAAAATTTACATTCACATAGTAGGTCGCATTATATACATCATCATCAATAACATTTAAACATTCGTAAAATTTACAGTCACATAGTAGATCGCATTATATACATCATCATCAATAACATTTAAACATTCATAAAGGTTCATACATCTTAAAGTTTAAGTGTATCATTTAATAGTTTCACTGTGACTAGAAAATAAAGTATATAGGCCTCAGGTAATCCTGGCTGTCTAAGTCAAAAGGTGGTATTACATACACCCCACCTTCGAGAAACATATTCTTGAGGTGGTCAAAAAAATGAGGGATAGTCTCGTCGTAGTGTCTCAAAATCTTCCCAAGTAGCAGATCCTAGACTATACTTGTCCCATTGGACCTTAACTTGGTCTACCAGACGGTTCTTGAGCTATCAGACTCTATGGTCCAATATGTGTAACGGTTCCACCATGAGGGTTCCCACATCCGATACCTGCAATTCCTTCCAATTTAGTTTATGTGATTCATCACCAACATAATGACGTAAAATAGATACATGAAATACATTATGAGTTTTATGCAAGTGGGGTGGAAGTACGAGACTATAGGCAACAGATCAAATTTTCTCTTTGATTTTGAACGGTCCTATAAATCAAGTTGACAATTTTGTCCCCTTCCTGAACCGTATGATACTCTTATTAGGCCTGATACAAATGAAAACCTAGTCTCCCACTTCATAACTTCGGTCGGTCTTGTGTGCGTCCGCATAACTTTTCTGCCTATCCTCTGCTTCCTTTAGTCTCTGCCTAATATGAATCACCTGTCCCTCCATCTCTTGAATCAATTCTGGCCCAACTGTTACTCGGTCTTCTAGTCTATCCAAACTCAACGACATTCTGCATGGCCTTCCATACAGAGATTCATAGGGTGGCATTCCAATGGAGCTATGAAAACTATTATTGTAGGAAAACTCAACCAAAGGTAGGTACTTCTCCCACTGGGTTTGACTATCCATGACATACATCCTGAGCATGTCTTCCATGACTTGATTTACTCTCTCAGTTTTCCCATCTGTTTCAGGATGATAAGTTGTGCTTAAGTTCAACTGAGTCCCCAATGTTGACTGCAAACTTGTCCAAAACCTAGAAGTGAATCTGGAGTCCCTATTTGAAATGATCTTCTTAGGTATCTCGTGCAAATGGATAACCTCACTTACAAATACACATGCCACATCAGTGACATCATAAGTGTCTCTAATTGGAATAAAATGAGCACTCTTGGTTAACTTATCCACTATCACAAGAATGGCATTATGTCTATGAGATGTGAGCGACAACCCCACAACAAAATCCATAGATATGACTTCCTACTTGGACATAGGAACATCATGTGGTTGTAGGAGGCCTGTCGGGTGATGGTGATCGGCTTTCACTTGTTGACACTCTAGGCATTTGGCGACGAAATGGACTATATCGTGCTTCATGCCTACCTAGAAGAAGAGCTTCCTCATGACTGCATACATATTCTTCACACCCGGATGCACACAATAAAGTTCTCTATGGGATTCCTTCAGTATGATGCTTCGAATATCCCCATCTTCAGGGATGTACATCCTTCCTCAATATCTCAATAGTTCGCTTGCTTCCAGACTATATCCTTCATACTTTGGATCTAACTGCCTCCCGCTCTGGAGGTTTGAAGTAACCTCTAAATACCAAATGTCTCCTTGGAGTTGCATCAACACATGTTCCCTCAGATTGACCTTTAAGGGTACCAAGGAGAAGACACGTGGTCTCCTACTCAAGGCATCTGGGACCACATTTTCCTTCTCCTTGATGTACGAAATACCAAAATCGTACTCACTCATAAACTCACTCCATCACCTTTGCCTAGCATTCAGATCCCTTTGAGTGAAGAGATGTTTTAAACTTTGATGGTCCATTTTGAGCTCAAAGTTTCGCCCCACAAGATAGTGCTCCAAAGTTTCAGAGCTAGCATTACATCTACCAACTCTAAATCATGAGTCGCATATAGCTCTTTGTGTTTCTTCAACTTCCTTGACGCATAAGCTATCACTCCTCCATCCTGCATTAGCATGGCCCCCAACCCTTGCTTCGAGGCATCCATGCAGACTGTGAAGTCCTTTTCCATATCTGACACTTGTAGAATTGGTGCACTAGTTAGTAACCTATTAAGCTCAATGAATGCATAATCACATTCTTTTGTCCATTCATACCTGACCCCCTTGCACTGCAAGGTGGTGATGGGTTTCGCTATTTTGGATAATCCCTCCACAAATCTCCGATAATAACTTGCTAGCCCCATGAAGCTTCTCACCTCATGGGCATTTTTCAGCACTGGCCACTCCATAATGGCCTTTACCTTTTCTGTGTCCATAGAGATTCCTTCGCTGGAAATGATATGACCTAAATAGTGAATCTCTTTCTGGAAGAAGACTTTGACAACTTCCCATATAATTTGTTATCTCTAAGGTAGGACAACACTACTCGTAAGTGTTCCTCATGTTCTCTTTCATTCTTGGAATAGATGAGGATGTCATCTAGAAAGACTTTTACAAAATGGTCTAAGTACTTCCATAATACATTGTTCATGAGACTCATGAATACTACTGGTGCATTGGTCAATCTGAAAGGTGTTACGACAAACTCGTAATGTCCAAACCGAGTTCGAAAGGCAGTTTTTTGGATATCTCCCTCCTTAATCCTTAACTGATGATACACTGATCGCAAATTGATCTTTGAGAATACCGTTGCTCCTTTAATCTGATCGAAGAGGTCATCTATTCGCGGCATTGGGTACCTATTTTTCACTGTAGCATGATTCAAGTCCCTATAGTCTATACACAGTCATAAGCATCCATCCTTCTTCTTTCCAAAAATTACTAGTGCGCCCCAAGGTGAGGCACTGGGACTTATTAACCCTAAGTCCAGTAACTCTTTTAACTGCATTTGTAATTCAAAAATTTCTGGCGCTGTCATTCAATACAGAGTTTTGGAAATTGGTTCTGCACTAGGTTTTAACTCAATAGTAAAATCAAGCTCCCTCTTAGGAGGTAACCCTGGTAACTCGTTCGAAAAAACATCCTTAAATTCTAACAATACCGAGTATTGATCCAATAAGGGTCCCTTCCTTTCATTCACTGCTTCCACTACATATAGTCGACACCCTTGCCTCAAGCATCGTTTAACCTTCATAGTTGAGATAAAGCGTAATGACACTTTTCTCTATACACCCTGGATCTCTACTGGCCTTCCTTCGTCGTCTACATAGAGCACCCTTTTTGCAAAACAATCTACCAAAGCTCAATGAGCTTCTAACCAATTCATTCCAATGATTAGGTTGTATGCCCCAAGAGTAGTGACGTATACCTTCAACCTGGTAGTACACACTCCTAGGTCTACTATACAATTATCAACACTAGGTCCTACCACTTGTTTTTCCCCTGAAGCCATCTCAACTTGTTTAAATTCATCGTGCTCGTAGGCTGCCAATCCACTCTTTTCTAATGCAGATGGTGAAATGAAACTATCTGTAGCACCAGAATCAAATAAAATCTTAATTTTTCTATCATTTAGTGTACCTAATGACTCCACCACCTTGGATTGATGTTCGGCCTGACGATTATTAACTGTTGTGTAAATTTGGTGGCTGCTACTTGCTCTTCCCATTGGGGCCTTTCCTTCTCTATGCATGAATCCTGATTGTAACTCTGGGTAGTCACGCTAGTAATGGGGTCCTCTGCACCCCCAACAGGTAACACGAGATTGAACCTACGCACTATTATGTGATTGTCTCTGAAATGAGTTCCTTCCCTTGGAACCCCTGCCCCAACTAGCTATTCCATGAGATGGTCGTGGACTTGTCTGCATTGTTGGTGATGAATGAGATGTTGCACTCCCTACCATTGAAATCCCCATTGTTACTATCCTTGGTGTGACTCTGTTACCATATGGAGGTGGCCTTCATCCCCCTCCCCTATAAAATGTCATTGGGGCCTTCCTGACGAATCCAGGATGATGTGAAAATGTCGGTCTTGTACCCTTGGTTAAGTTCATGTGTTCTTCCACATAATGCGCATTTTCCACAGCTTTCGCTACCAAAGATGGTTTCCACATCCGCACCATAGCTCTTATCTTAGGGTTCAATCCATAGATGAAGCACTCTGCCTGTCGTTGGTCATTATCCATATACGAAACATATTTGACCAATTCCATAAATCTAA
Source organism: Picea abies (assembly GCA_900067695.1). NCBI lineage: Eukaryota > Viridiplantae > Streptophyta > Pinopsida > Pinales > Pinaceae > Picea > Picea abies. Next base: position 1,768 of record CBVK0100410166.1, on the reverse strand, counting down.
TCTCATATTCTTCTACAGTTTTGTTTCCCTATACTAAGGCATGAAATGCCCCTACCTGTTGTTCCTCATAATAATCTAGCAGATATTTCCTTCAGAACCTCTCCTCGAAAAGTTCCCAAGATATTGTGTCTGGGGTAAGATGCAGTTATCTTTCTAGGCTACCCCAACAGTTCAAGGTGTTGTCTCTTAACTAAAAAATTTCTATCTTCACCTTTGAGTTGGACGCATAGTCCCTTAAGGAAAAACACCTTGTCATGCCTTCCAACCATGCTTCCATGCATTCACTGGCGCGACCCTCGACAAACTCTGGAAGTTTGATCTTCTGTAATTCTCGAGTGATGTCTTCGGGTGGAGGTCCTCCCCCAAAATCCCTTGATGCTTCTAGACTACCCATTCCATATGGTGGGGGTTCCACCTCAGTCCCTGCTGGTTGTCGCCCCTTTAAATTTTCATTTATGGCCTCCAACAAGCGCAGTATGAGAGCTAGTTCGGGCAATGGTGGTGGCGGTGCTGGTGGTGTTGACGATGCCTATGATGATGCTCCCCTACCTTGATTCCCTCAAGTCCTAACCATATTGTATGATTTAACCTGCATCAACCAAAGTTGTTAGGGTGAGTTCAAGAACGTTTCAAATTGGTGTTACTCAAACCAGAAATAGGGTTAGGCGTAAGTTTTTCTTTACTTGTCTGCAAATAGACATTACTCTCTTTAGGGGATTGGTTGGGTTAGGATTAAGCATCTAAGATTGATTTCTTTGCCTAAGAAAACTATTGACTCCCTTGCCTGGTAGCTATGCTAGCCTTGCGCCATACTTGCCAATTCCTCTAGCTTACTTTTCTAGTGTGTATGCCACCTCCTTCCCACTTGTCCTAGTCTAAGTCCTTTAAACTTTTTGCTTACAACTAAATATCCTTCGATGCTTGACTCGTGAGATTTCTTTGGTGTGTTGTACATATGCATTTAATTGTGTGTCTCAGTGGCTACAGGTGTGAGTCTTTAAGGATTGTAGAGTGGCTTTCAACATTGGAACTTAGCGCTTGTGTGTTGTGGTTATGTATTGCTTCTTGACTTGTGATCATATGTTGTAGTGATCCTGAGGCGATGCATTGAAGCTTAGTGTTTGACTTTGACTGGTGGAATGGAGTGGAGGGACTTGGTGCTTGGCTCGATGAGTTGTGTGTATGGTCTTGTGAGCTTGGCACTTGGATAATCGAAGATTATTCTTCAGGATAGTACTTTGCTACTATTGATAATTAAACTATATATATGTAAATTTATTTGTAAAAGTAATATGTGTGGTGCATTGGTGTTTGGTCATTTCTTAAGGCTTAGGCTTGGTGGGTGGTCGTGGGTTCAAAACCCATATCACCCCCTTAAGTAACAATTTTTTTTTATAAATATGCGGTTTTAATTAATTAATTTAAATTTTGAAATCCCTAATTTATTTAATTTATTTAAACTATAGAATTGTTTATTATATATATATATATATATATATTTGGATATAAGAATTTAATTAAAAAAAATGAAATAGATAAATATATTAAAAAAAACTTATAATAAAAACTTATTAAAAACTTACCTCGCAGGCCTAGACCTCGCATGCGATCCACGTGTTGCTCCTTATTTCTGGAAAATAATTAAAAAAAGGTTATCATTTAAACCCTAAAAGGCACCATTCCTTTCTCATTTTCCCGGGAGTCTGGTGCTTTCGCGGGGAGAGGTTGAAGGAGGGAGTTTAGGCGCGGCCAAGGATTCAGTTGCTCC
>CBVK0100410165.1:0-12569 GCA_900067695.1 Picea abies | reverse complement strand
GCTCTTCCGATCTCACCATGGAGCCAGCGCATGTGTTTTTAACACATGACATATTGTTGTGGAAACTTTTGAAAATGAAGCGCCAAACCTTTAATGAACCCTTTATGAAGGAGCGCCTTTTGTATGTGTATTCAAACCTCGAGCCATACGCTCTTGTCTGAAGTAGTAGGAGGCATTTAATAGATTTAATGTTGGTAGATAGATGTTTTAATTCTAGATTTGATAGTTTGGAATCTGAGAGGGAAAATGGATATAGACACCCTCATTGTAGTATTGTAACATTATGGAAGCTGGAGAGAAGAGAAAGCAGAGAACTGTGTAGAGAACATCCGTGTACAGATATTGAATTAATAGAATAAATCTTTGATTCAAATCCATGGTTATGTGTCTATTTTCTGTGTATTGATGATATGCTCATAATGTTTGTTTTCTGTTATGCATTTTCTTTGTATATGTTGTGCATGTGATTTCATGTTTCCATGGAAGTCTGAATAGGAGATGGAATGAGTTTCAATTGTTTCTCTATCTGAGCCAGGGGATTTCTGCAGAGTGTGCAGTTGAATTCATCCGCAAAGAGTGTGTTGATGAAGGCTCAGTAGTTGAAATTTTGTTCTCATTCACCCAGAAGTTGATTTGGGTTGTCGAATTTGTGCAAGGAAGGTGCAGGCTGAAGGAAGAAGTCTCAGTTGTTAATCTGAGAAGAAGGAGATAGAAGACTGCTGCTGCAGAAAGTGCACAGAGTCAAAAGGATTCAACACTTGAGAAGTTGTTGAACGTCGAGTGCGAGGAGTGCGCACAAGATCCCTCTAAAGGAGTCAGAGTGGAAAATCTTAGGAGGCATAGCGTCTTTGTGATATCATGGAAAAGAGAGTCCAAGAGATTTGATCGAAGAAGAGTCTAGCAGGATTTGCAGGCACAGGCTTGGGAAGAAGCCTTGGGAGGAAATACTTAGTCATCTTAGGAAATCCTTGAAAAGGAGAAATTGACGGTTAGTATTCGCCAGGGAGGATAGAGAAATCTCGTGCACCATCAAATCTCGGAAGAGATGCGCACAGTTTAAACCCTGGTGTCAAAAGAAGGAGCTAGGAGCTCATCCGGATTCGGCTCATCGGAATATCGGAGTTTCTGTGGTCTTGAAACTCTTTAAGAACGAAATCATGATCTGCAATTTCTCGAAGGAATATCAGCCATTGATCGGTGAGACACGCGTCAACAACAGAGGAGTCAGTGGAACTCGGATCATCGGAGAATCACGACTTCCAGTGTCAAGAGTCTTGCGCTTGAAAATGCGATTAGCGAATTCCCAACGCGATTGGAGCCGTTGATCACAGTGGGGACATGTGGCGCGAGATCCCGGGGAGTCGGGATTCGACATTTCAGAGTTCTCGGTGATGAGAGACTCACAACTGGAGAAGTCACGATATCCCAAAGCGCGATAACCACATGGTCACCATGTTGAGTGGAGGACAGGTGTCGGAAGGCCAAGCCTTGCCATGAGCAAAGGACAAGTGGCATCACATTTCAGGGATCGACATTTGGAAAGGGCTGTGAACTTGTTCATCAGGAATCGTGAATTCTCGATACGCGATTTCCTGACCACAACAGAAGAGTGGGGCCCAGGCGTCAGAACACAGGACAGGTGGCATCGGGAATCGGAGGATCGGGGATCCTGGGGACTTAATTCCTATACACTTTGTTTTCGCGAAGTCTGAACTCCGATAGGGGAAGGACCATGGTCTTGTGGAGTGCAGTCATATGTGAAAGGAGTTAGCCAGAAGGGGTTAAGGAAGGAAGCACAGTGCCATCGTGGATCGGGGACCGGGGATCCGTGAGGTAAGTGATCCACGACCTTGTAAAAGCCGATTTCCCGACGAGAAAATTCCCGACAGAATTAAGGAGGTGTGAAGTGGACATTTCATTGGGTTTCGAAGATTTTCAGACCCAAGTGTAGGACTTGTAGTCAAGCAAGTTCCGATTTTCTGATAAGGCGTAGAGAGATCATCGGGGAAGCATCCTGTGGGTGCAAAAATGTCTTGAAACAGGATTGGAGGGGAATTGTAGCTCTTCGGGCCTGAGAAAAATAAGGTCCTGATGGTTGCGAACGTGCCCTGGGTGGTCATTTGCATCAACAAGACTGCTTCAGGCATCAGGCCTTTTAGTAGCTTGAGGAAGAAAATCTTAGAATACAAGATCCTCTTGGTTCAGAGCTTTGGGGAAATGAAGGGGTGACTTGATTGGATCCTCCAATTCAATGTCATTCAACATTGAGAAAATACAAGTACTGATTAGAAACAATGCAACCATTACAGTTATCTAACATACATCATCCTATAACAGCACAACTCGACTAGATCCTTCAAATCCAAGTTGTTCTAACACAGTGTAAACAAAGAGATGGAAAGAAGCTGACATTCATAAGGCAATAAGTCTCAAGTGCCAATACATAACCATAGAAACTAGTGCTTCATAAAAAATTTACAATCGGGAGCCTCGCTCAACCATCAATCCCTTCAAAAAATACAAAAACTGAGTACATATACTCAGAAAAAAAATTCGTCCAGCAGAGGCATGCTCGGACCTCCAAGGAGTGGCGTCCCTTCAGTCAAATTCGAACATAAATCCTTCGTCAAACATCACCTTAAATTTTCATGGTCTTTGCAGGGGAGGTAACTGAAACATTAAAGTTCAACCTATCGTGTGTAGGTTCTTTGGTCGGATGAGAACATCAGATTGGGATGGGCTTTTCAGATCAATCTGCACACTGGATGGTCTTGGGCAGACCACCTGCCAAAACCTCCACGCCTCACATTTAATGAGTGAGCCGAGGTTTCAACTACCTCCATCCACCTTCATTCATTTTTAGCGAGGACCAAGATTGAGGTTGAGCTGAATTGGTCCCTGGAGAACATGGTGATCCCTTCTGCAGCTAAACCCGATGCTTCGGCCCTTTGCGTAGTTCTTTCTATCACCCCCAAGTGACCGTGGGCTGTGACCATGTGCCTATCTTCAAAGGCGCCTTCGGCACTTCGCATCTCGGGGATGGGAGGAGGTTGCTCCTTGTGCTTCGAAGTTATGAAAGGCGAGGAGGCGATAGGGCTTAATCGTGCACAACGTGTCCCTCTTTAATGGACGGTCTTGATCATCTCGTCAAGACTGTAGGCCGAGGTCCTGGATGCCTTCGGCACTTCACGTCTCATGGCTGGGAGGAGGCTGGTATTCATTCTTAAAAGTCACGATGTGCAAAGAGGTGATAGAGCCTAATCGTGCACCACGTGTCCCTCTCTGATGGACAGTCCTGATCATCTCGACAAGAATATGGGCCCAGGTCCTGGACGCCTTCGGCACTTCATGTCTCACGACTGGGAGGAGGTTGTTCCTTGTGCTTCGAAGTTACGAAAGGTGAGGAGGCGATAGAGCCTAATCGTGCACCACGTGTCCTTGTCTAATGGATGGTCCTGATCATCTTGGAAAGACTGTGGGCCCGGGTCCTGGACGCCTTCGACACTTCGCATCTCTTCGCTGGGAGGAGGCTAGTCCTCATTCTTCAAATTCATGAAGGATGAAGTGGCAATAGAGCTCAATCGTGTGCCACGTACTCCTCTGGGATGGACGGCTGAGATCCCTTTGGTGATATATAAGCACTATCCATTGCGCTAATCCTGGCGCAACTATGTTAACCGTGATTACCTGTAGATCGTCGATCTGCTCAATAGATGGATCCTCGCCATTGAATCCCAAATCACCCATATGCTAACACTTAATTATGAAATTGACTTCTTCTGCGTGTTGCGCTTGGTGCTCCTGCCTGCAAATGAATAAAATGCATTTGATGGGTTCTTTAAGCCCCATTTCTTCGTGTTTACACCACAAGCTCGAATCTTGGAGAGAAAACACCTGCTTGCAAGAATTTGTGCTAACATCAGGCTCCATGGGAGATAGATTCATCCCTGTGATGCTCTAAGAACTCATTTTGTAGATTCAGTGCCTTGCTATTGGGCTATGGAGTCATTTACTAAGCCAAAAATAAAAAATAAACAAAGAACCAAAAGGACAATATTTACAAACAAAGGAGTCGTCTAAGGCTCAAACAAAACACTTATTTAGAAAATGCCCATTTAATGGGTTGTTGAAAACCTCTTCACCCTCCAAATCCTGCAACCTGTACGTGTTATTTGAGAAAACCTCAGAGATTTTGAAGGGCCCAATCCAGAGGGTGTCAAACTTGTTGTGTTTGCCCTTATCCTGTCTGGGTGCATCTCACTTAAGTACCAAATCCACGATCTCGAACTCCTTCTTCCTAACCTTCCTGTCAAAAGCCTGTTTGACCTTCTGCTGATGACTATGAGCTGTCTCCATCACCTGTTCCCCGATCTATTGTACTTCCACCATCTGATGAATCCTTCTGACCATATGATCTGACTCTCCTTCATAATATTGAAATAACTTTGCTACAGGTAAGGTGAGATGAGTGGGAAAAAATTCCTATGTTCTGTAATCCAACTAAAAAGGCGAGGTGCCCAGGGATTTCTTCGCTGTCACTCGATCGACCCATAGAGAAAATTTGATCTTAGAATCCCAAGCCCTCTTATTGTCTTCCAATAATCTTTTAATGAGCTTGATTAGGATTTTATTGAAAGATTCTTCCAGTCCATTTCCTTGAGGATAATAGGGGGTGGAATGAATTAGCAAGATCTTGAACTACTCACAGAACTTAATCAGAGGCTCATATTTGAAGGAAGAAGCATTATCAGTGACAATCCTACTGGGATAGCCAAATCTGACTATGATATCCTCTAGGAAGCTAATAATTACTTTGTGTCATGCACTTCTGGTAGGGGTAACTTCTATCCACTTGGTGAAATAGTCTGTTGCAGTTAGGATCCATCTGTGTTGACCACTTGAGGGAGGATGGATTTCTCTGATGAAGTCCAACCCCCATTGTTGAAAAGGTGTTGAAGCTACTACAGGATTTAGTGGTAGTGGTCTAACCTGCTGCTTTCCTGAGAACTTTTGGCATTTGATGCAAGCTCTGATTTCTCTGCATACATCGGTGAATAAAGTGGGCCAGTAATACCCAACCCTGAGGATTTTGTCAGCTGTGTTCTTCCAAAAATAATGTCCTCCATAAAGGTTGTTATGGAATTCAAATATAACCTTCTGGGATTCTTGTGGATTCAGGCACCTTAAAAATACCCCTAGAGGGTCCTTCCAGTACAAGGCTCGGTCAATGAGGCAATATCTGACCGCCTTGAGCTTTAAATCTCATGCCTTGCTCTTTCCCATTCCATCAGAAGGCTTCAATTCTTGCAGAAAATACAAAATATCTCTATACCAGGCACATTCTGCTAGCGATAAGTCACTCTGAGAACCTTTGTTGGATGACTCAAATTGTTGATTTTCTGAACAAGCATTGATGAAGCTGATCCTAAAGGCTTTGCAATTGGATTCAGATAGTATCTTGGCCAAACCTTGCCCCTTAACCAACTTGGTGGGCTTTATTTCTAGGTCAAACTCAAGAATCTTAGTAATCCATTTACCTCTTCTCCCATCTATGTCGAGTTGTACAAGGATGTCCTTCACAGAGGCCGAAGGAACGTATGCGGTCACTTTTGAGTGCAAGACATAGACTCTGAAAGATTTGAGGGATTTCACCAAGGCATAGGCCTATTTCTCCATGATTTCATACCTGATTTCTGCATGTCTTAATGCTTTACTGAAGAAGCCAATGGGTTTTTCTCGCCCTCCCTCATTTTTTTGCAATAAGGTCACTGCTACTGTATCAACATAAGTGAAAGAAAAAACTAGGAAGTTTTTGGAATAGTCAAGACTGATCAGCACAGGTGCCTCAGTCAATGCCCTTTTTATTCAGACAAAAGATTCCCTGGATTCAGCGGTCCATTTCACTTCATTCCCCTTTTTTAGCATGGTTGTGATGTGTTTCACTAGCTCAGCAAAATTTGAGACGAACCTCCTCAGAAAGTTAATCTTTCCTAGAAAGGCCTGGACTTCTTTTTTAGACCTGGGAAGTGAGAGTCTGAAGTGCCTCTACTCTACTGGGATCAATTCTCACTCCTTTTGCTGATACTATATGACCTAACAATCTCCCCTCCTTCGTAGCAATCAAAGATTTCTTAGGATTTAGGGAAAGACCAAACCTCTGGCATTTCAAGAAATCTTTTCTTAAGTGATAGCAATGATCTTTATCATACCTAGAGAAGACTGTGATGTCATCCAGATAGATCACCACAAACTAGTCTTTCTCCCCGATGAAGGCTATATCCATGGCCCGTTGAAATGTTGCTCCTGCATTCTCCAATCCAAAGGGCATTTTGGCATACATGAATGTGCCCCAATGAGTGGTGAAGGCCGTCTTTTCTCTATCCTCTGGCATGACCGATATCTGATTATAGCCATAAATTCCATCAATCATGGATATCCTCGATGCACTAGTTACCCTCTGCAATATGTGTTCCATGTTGGGTAGGGGATAATTGTCTTTCTTTGAGCTCCTGTTCAGGTTCCTGAAATCAACATAGAGCCTAATTTCTCCACTTTTATTTCTCACCCGGACCAAATTGGCTACCCATTCAAAATATCTCAAGGGGACAATGATTTGGGCATCTAAAAACTTCCTCACTTCTTTTTCCATGACAGGCAGCAACATAGGGTTTATCTGTCTTAGCTTTTTCCTAAATGGTTTAGCCTCTTCCTTTAGTGGGATCTTGTGTTCAATGATAGATGTGTCATATGTCTTGAGGTCTTCATAGATCCATGCAAACACATCAACAAATTCTCTTAATAAATCGGTATATTCGTCCCTTTGTTCTCTGGTCAAACTGCTCGACAACTTGACAAACTTAGGCTCCTCCTGTGTGCCAATGTTGCACTCAGCTATGTTAGCATCTTCATATGAAACCCTACCCTTTACTACCACATCATTCCCATCGAACAATCTTTCTAAAGGGACTAGTTCCCTCAGAATGTGGTTGCTAGGTAGCTGAATAATTTGGTGATTAGCAATTTTATTTGAAAATACCTCAAGGCAGGGGTGACCTTCAAGGTCCGGGTCCTGGTCAATGTGAAACTCAAAAAATTCATTGACAGCCTGCAAAAAATTCTTGATTTCAAGATCGTCTTCGAATACCTTCCAGTGTCTGACATTGTTCTGTACAAATGGCCTATATTTTATCTCAACATCGTATTTTTTCTTAGGTGGCAGAGGGATTCTGAATAGACTCACCGAAACAACTAAGGAATCAGCTAAAGCATTTTTCTCCCTTGGAATAAAAGAGATGTTGAAAGATGAGAAGAAATTTTCGATTGAGTCCCACACCTCATTCCTGTAGCTCCTGAGCCGAGGATGCTTAGCTCGATAAGCATTTCTGACTTGCTGAATAATTACCTTAGCATCTCCAAACACTGCTATCTCCTCTATCCCCATCTCCTTTGCGACTCTTAAACCTAGAAACAGAGCTTCATACTCTGCCACATTGTTGGTGGTTTCAAATTCCAACTTGTATGATAGGGATATATTCTCTTGAGAAGGTGACATGAAAACCACTCCAGTGCTAGCGCCTTCGCTAGAAGCAGCTCCGTCGAATTTTTTTTTCCAAATGGAGGTGTTTGGAGGACGTGTCCCGTGATCAAATAAGGGTTGTTTTCTGATTTGGAAAGGAGCTTCAGGAGCATCTGTGATCTTCAATAAACTAGACCTCAAATCAGTGTCCAGTGCAAAGATGGGATGATTGGTGGGCTTTGCTTCATCACTGACAATATAGGCTAGCTAGGCTTCTCTGTACAACCTCTTGTGTTCCCCTCCAAAGACTGGAATAATAGCATATGTGAGATCCATATGTAGTGTTCATCCAAGGTTTTTAATCCAAGATCTTGACAGCATCATGCCAAACTTGGGAGGAACGTCAGCCACTACAATGTCCATGACCACACTCTTCATTGGCAGCTAGAAAAGAGAGACCGCCAAGTCTTTGATGACTCCAAGGCATTGCACCCTCCTTGAATCAAAAGAGTACAAATCATGATAATCCTTTGTCACTTCCAGACCCAATTCTTCCATGACTATTTTGGGCATAAGGTTATGGGAAGCCCCTAAATCCATGAGGCAGTTATGAAACACTTTATCATGTATGTTCAGGGATGTGTAGAAAGGAGGGGATGAATCATCTCTATCTTCTACCATGGGACCTAAGACGACTGCTGGATTTTCATCTTGGAGGTTTATTGAATCCGTGGAAGGCTGGAGGGGGGTCAGATTGTAGCATCTTGGAGAGGGACCTTTTGAAATCTTCATTTTTCACTAGTTCGGATAGGGGTACAGGAATTCTAATCTTTTGAATCTCATGCTCAAAGATAAAGGAGGAGAGGGACTTAGGATATTCCCTTACCTCAGAGACAGGTTCCTTGGCTGCTGGTGAAGCATTCTAAGTTTTCTTTTCTTTAGTAGTGGCTGTTGCAGCTTTAGTGGGCCTTTCTGCTATGAGGGGTTGTTCTTGACTATCAAGATTCCCTTATTTCTTTTTTGACTTGAGATTGTATATGTTAGGAGTGTTGCTAGCCTTTTCCCCTTTACTCAACTCGTTGATTTGAGTGTTGATAAAGGATTATTCATATGCAGATTGAGTCAAATGAGGAAATGTGGAAGTTTCCTCGATGTAGTGGATCTCAGGGTCAAGTTCATCCACCTCCTCCCCTTCTTCATGAGCAACTAGGCTATCCCGGAGGGGGGTCTGAATCCTCTGATCATCCCTGTCTCTGCTTCTTTGTTCCTTTGGAAAAGTCTATTCCATATTGTTACCAAGCCTTCTGAAACCTTGGCTATCAGTATTCTAGGGGTTTCTGTATGTGGGCTTCCCCTCTAACTCCCACTTCTCCATTCTAGCTGAGAGAGATTTCAACACTTTAGTTACCTCATCCATTTTAGGAGGAAGGGGAGAAGAATAGGATGAGGAGGCTTCAACTCTCCTCCTGGGTATGTCTCTATCGGCCTTACTCCTGAGTTGGTCAACAACTAATATATTAGACTCTACTTCTATGGTCGCGTCTTATATGTGCCCTAGAGTGGCTGGTCTTCTTTCCCTCAACAAAAGGCAGAAATCAAGATCAAAAGCACTAGAATAAGTGATCTTCGCAGATTCTTCTGAGGGCTTAATCTCAGCGAGGATTTTATTGTAGATTTTGTTAAATCTTTTGGAGAAGTCAGAAACAGACTCTCCTTCCTTTCTCTTCAAAGATCCAATCTCTGTCATGTAATACATGAAGTCCTTTTTGTCTCCCCACTATCTCAAAAAGGCATTATCTAGAGCCTCAATCCCATTAATAGATCTAGGAGGCAAGGCCCTAAACCATTTTTTAGCCTCACCTTCAAGGCTATGGATGAAAATCCTCATCCATACATCTGCATGCATGATAACATGATCATCTGTAAAACTGTAGAAGGATTCAAGGTGTTCTTCTGCAGTTATGTCCCCCTCACCTGTAAACTTGGGCAACTACTTGAGGTAGCCATTTGCTGGGAGGGCATTGAGAGGCTGAGGTAACACAAGGGGAGCATACCTAGCAACTGTAATAACCTCCATTCTGGTGATAGGGGGATTTTCTCTTGCCATAGGGATATTAGGTGGAGGAGAACTCAGAGGGGAAGGGGTTCAAGAAGGGGATACTGGGAAATGAGCTTCCAAGAAACAATGGGGGATTTAGGGAGAAGGCTAACGGGCTTGAGTCAACAGATGCTTCTCTCTATGAAGAAGTGGAAATGGTAACAAGAGGAGGAGTGGTAAATCTAGGAGTGGGAAGTCTCCTATGGTCCTAGGTCCATGCCGAGGTAGAGCTTCAGGGGAAAGGGGAGTGACAAGGATTTCTCCCTCCAATCCCAAATCGGGAGGGGAAAACTCAGGAGGAACACTCCCGAAATTCAGGAAACGGGAAACTTCATAAAAAGGTCTGTTAGTAAGATGAGGAGAAGAAAATGGAGTTTCTACAAAAGGAGATGGCGGATTACTTGGTTCGACGGTGGAAGTTTCTCCTTCAGAGGCCTTTCCTTTTCTGAAAATCACCTCAGGATCAACTACAGGTGTACCTAGAGGCAGCTATGGATGGGACCGCGTATGTCTACCTATGGAAGCCACAACTAAAATAGCGAGTTCTCTCCAGTGGAGTTATCACAATGGAGTCGCCAGGTGCACAGTAGCAATCTTCAAAGGCTCTAATGCCTGATGCACTTTTAGAATCAGAGGGTCAATATCGTTCAATCTCGGGGAAAATTTTCAACTTCGCCCCCGACAACGACGCCAAAAATGTTGGCGTTGGAAGTCACTCCTAAATTACAGCAGGAGCAGAGCTCGACGCCCATCAATTTATGTCATGAATAATTTAATGGGGTGACCGAATGGATAGAGACTCAAGAGGAAAACATTCAAACTCAGAAAACCGGGCTTGATATGTAAAAAACAAAGGAGGTCTTGGCCTAACTTTTGTTAGTGAGTTGATTATAAAATGAGCAGATGGAAGACTTGGTGAGATGAGTGAGCAAGACTGCTTCAGGCATCAGGCCTTTCAGCAGCTTGACGAAGAAAAACTCAGAATACAAGATCAACTTGGTTCAGAGATTCGGGGAACTGAAGGGGTGACTTGAATGGATCCTTCAATTCCAAGTCATTCAGCATTGAGAAAATACAAGGACTAATTAGAAACAATGCAACCATTACAGTTATCCAACATACATCATCCTATAACAATGCAACTCGACTAGATCCTCCAGTTCCGAGTTGTTCTAACACAGTGTAAACAAAGAGATGGAAAGAAGCTGACATTCATAAGGCAAGAAGTCTCAAGTGCCAATACATAACCATAGCAACCAATGCTTCATCAAAACTTTAAAATCGAGAGCCTCGCTCAACCATCGATCCCTTTAAGAAATACAAAATATGAGTACATATACTCAGAAAAAACAATTCGTCCAACATGGCATGCTCGGACCTCCAAGGCGTGGCTTCCCTTCAATCAAATTCAGACAGAAATCCTTCGTCAGATGTCACCTTAACTTTACATGGCCTTTGTAGGGGAGGTAGATGAAACATCAGATCGGCATGGGATTTTCAGATCAATCTGCACACCGGAATGTCTTGGGTAGACCGCCTGCCAGAACCTCCATGCCTCACATTTAATGAGTGAGCCGAGGTTTCAACTACCTCCATCCACCTTCATTCATTTTTAGCGAGGACCAAGATTGAGGTTGAGCTGAAAAGATTGAGGTTGAGCTGAACTGGTCCCTGGAGAATGCGGTGATCCCTTCTGCAGCTAAACCCGACGCTTCATCCCTTTGCGCAGTTCTTTCTATCACCCCCAAGTGACCGCGGGCTGTGACCCTATGCCTATCTTCAAAGGTGCCTTCGGCACTTCGCATCTCAGGGATGGGAGGAGGTTGCTCCTTGTGCTTTGAAGTTACGAAAGGTGAGGAGGCGATAGAGCCTAATCAGGCACCATGTGTCCCTCTCTGATTGACAGTCCTGATCATCTCGACAAGACTGTGGGCCTGGGTCTTTGACGCCTTCAACACTTCGCGTCTCGTGGCTGGGAGGAGGTTGGTCCTTGTTCTTCAAAGTCGCGATGCGCAAAGAGGCAATAGAGCCTAATCACGCACCACGTGTCCCTCTCTGATGGACGGTCCTGATCATCTCAACAAGAATGTGGGCGTGAGTCTTGGACGCCTTCGACACTTCATGTCTCACAGCTGGGAGGAGGCTGCTCCTTGTGCTTCGAAGTTACAAAAGGCGAGGAGGCGATAGAGCCTAATAGTGCACCACGTGTCCCTCTTTGATGGACGGTCCTGATCATCTCGGCAAGACTGTGGGCCTGGGTCCTGGATGCCTTCGGCACTTCGCGTCTCATGGCTGGGAGGAGGCTGGCCCTCGTTCTTCAAAGTCATGAAGGGCGAAGTGGTGATAGAGCTCGATCGTGTGCCAAGTACTCCTCCGGGATGGATGGATAAGATCCCTTTGGTGATATATAAGTGCTATCCATTGCGCTAATCCTGGTGCAACTCTACTAACCGTGATTACCTGTCATTCATCGATCTTCTCAATAGATGGATCCTCGCCGTTGAATTCTGGATCGCCCATCTGCTAACACTTAAGTCCGAAATGGACTTCTTTTGTGTGTTGCGCTTGGCGCTCATGCCTACAATTGAATAAAATGCATTTGATGGGTTCTTTAAGCCCCATTTCTTCGTGTTTAATGCATTTGATGGGTTCTTTAAGCCCCATTTCTTCGTGTTTATGACACGGGCTCGAATCTTGGAGAGAAAACGCCCCCTTGCAATAATTTGTGCTAACAGGAGGATAACACTTAACTCTTTTGGTATGTATTTCGATTTTGTTTTAATCACAATTTTTTAATTCTGTATTGTTTCGCATGTTTGAATTGTAAATTTTTATTTTTTAAATTTTGTTTTTTTTGCAAGTTTGAATTTCATATATGAAGTGATCTATCTTAAAGCGATGGCTTAGAGTCCAGAAATTTGGAGTTAAATTTTTAGTTTTTGTTATCATCCTAAA
>CBVK0100410164.1:0-12569 GCA_900067695.1 Picea abies | reverse complement strand
TTTTTGAACTATCATATCCTATAACAACTGATAGACAAATATAATGTCCCTATAACAACTGATAGAAATATTTGTCCACTATAGATCTAGGCGCGATCATCTGGGTCGTTGATACATGAGCAGTGCATAAATGTGGGCGCGAAAGCATATGCGCCCTGAAAAACTTAGGATAAGAGCATATCATGGGTTTTTTCCAAGATTTTACATCTTTACATCACCAAGGGGTTAGGCAAACAACTTTTCGAGCATTCAAAACATTGTCCAACATTGATCATTGAGCTAGTTTTATTGAAGTAGAGCAAACTAGCCTATGTTCTAACCTAACTTCCTAGGATAGTTAGCCCAGATTAAACTGTTGGGCTAAGAACTTACTCTACCCTGGGGCTATCTGACCAAGATTAGACAGTCTGGCCTGATTTATTCACTAACTAAACTAGATCACTTGGCTAAGATTAAACAGTTTAGCCAAGCTTATTCACTATTCCTATCAACATCAATTTAAAGAACTTGGCCATGCTTGAAAGGTATGGACCAAGTAACTGTTATTGCATGGGGCTCTTATTGAAATTCTTTTATGCCCTCTTTTCTTTTTCTTTCTTTTCTCAAATTATTTGCAGAATGAAAAATCATTTGACAAACAAAAAACACTGGAGAGATAACATTCTAGTCACCATTTGATCCTATAAATTATAGGGTGATAACAGTGGCTCCACCTAGGGATGGTACTCTCCTTATGAAGTGCCAAGAATCCTGATTCTTGATGTTCTGAAACTTCCTCCCTAGTCGCCTTTGTTGCTTGATTGGTTTTATTTTTGAAAAATGGAAAAATAGTGGTCAACAGCTTAGGGGCTTCTCTGCGGGCTTCAACCATTTGACCAAAGTTATTCACTCAAAAACTCACAAGAAAAATAAAAAATGGTTTGTACAATGGAAAGTGTGACTTCAGGTCTCTATTGAGGTGGTGAAGAATGCTTTGAAATTCTTCCATTTACAGGTCCTCCTAGAAGATCTATCCCATCACTGTTGTTTAGCAAGAAAGTGTTATTCCCTCTGAATGCTTGAATCATGTATGGTCCCTTCCATAGGCTATTGAATTTTCCATGCTTTCCCTTGTCTTCCTTTCAGGAATCCCATCTCAGCACCAAATCTCCTAGCTCAAAATCATCTTCCTTGGTTCTTTTGTCAAAAATCTTCTTGATGCTTTCTTGGACTACCTGGGCCTTGTTGTATACTTCTTCCTTGGATTGTTGCAAATGGATCATTTGGTTGATCCTTCTTTGGGAGTCATTTGGCTCGGTTTGCATGTCTTGCAGCAATTTCATGACAGGGACTCCTAAGGAAGTGGGAAAAACTACTCATGTGCCATAGACTAGCTGATATGGTGACATACCAATTGACCTTTTGGTGGTTAGTCTATCTGCCCATAGTGCGAAAACCAACTTGTTATGCCACGAATTCTTGTGTTCTTGCAAAGTTTTCTTGATAATGTTTACCATGGTTTTATTTTATGATTCCACCAGCCCATTTCCCTGAGGGTAATAAGTAGTTGAGTGTCCCAAGCCAATATGGTACTGGTTACAGAATTCTATGAGTTTCTTAGATCGAAAAGCAGCTGCATTGTCAGTTATAATTTTTCTAAGACATCCAAAATGAGACAAGATATTATTTTCAAGAAATTTAATAATGACAGAATCAGTGGCTTGCCTGCTTGGTACTGCTTCGATCCATTTTTTAAAATAATCCATGGCAGTAAGAATTCACTTGTGCTGGCCCAAAGAAGGAGGATGTATTTCTTTGATGAAGTCTAATCCCCATTGCTGGAAAGGGGCTTCAATAGAGATCGGTTTCAGGGGTAGAGGAAGATGTTTCCTTTTTCCTTCAAACAACTGACATTGATGACATCTAGTCACTTTATGATGCACATCAGGGGATAGATTTGGCCAATAGAATCCAGCTCTGAGGATTTTGTTCACTGTGGCCTTCTAGTTCAGATGACCACCACAGTCTCCTACATGAAACTCCTGCAATACTTTGTCAGCTTCATCCTTCAATAGACAATTTAACAAAATACCTCCAGGATCTTTCCAATACATATTTCCTTCTAAAATACAAAATTTTAATGCTTTCAATTTCAAAAACCTAGCTTTGGTCTTGGTCAAAACAAGGGGAGCTTGTAAATTATGCAAAAAAAATATCAGGTCCGCATACCATGGAGAGTTGAGAAATACCTCTCTCATGCTTGGAGTCACCTGCTCACCTTGTTCATCTGCTGCAGCTAAGAAATTAATGTCCAGAGCATGGAAATTTGATTCAGCCATTAACTTTGCTAGACCTTGACCTTTAATCAGTTTAGTAGTCTTAATGTCTATGTCATACTCTAAAATGATAGTAATCCATTTTCCTCTTCGGCCATTCAGATTGTCCTGGGTTAAAATGTCTTTTACTACTGCATTTAGAACATATGCAATGGTGTGCGAATGGAGAATGTATAGTCTGAAATCTTTTATGTCTTTCACCAAGGAAAAAGCTTGTTTCTCCATTATTTTATAATTAAAAGAAACATCTCTTAAAGATTTACTAAAAAAGGCTATGGGTTGTTCATACCCTTCGTTGTTTTTCTATAGTAATACTGCTGCAATGGTATGTTCAGAGGCGAAAGAAAAAAGATAGAAATATTTGGTGAAGTCAAGATTGATCAAGACTAGGGCCTACGTGAGTGCATGTTTGACTTGTTCAAAAGACTGCTTGGACTCAGTGTCCCATTTTATTTTTGTGTCCTTTTTTAACATGTTTTTGATGTTTCTAAGAAGTTCAACCAGGTTGGGTATGAATCTTCGCAGAAAGTTTATTTTTCCAATAAAAGACTGTAACTCTTTGATGTTTCTCGGGTGTTTTAATTTTTGAATGGCCTCAATTCTACCAGGGTCTATTTTAATTCCTTCCTTAGAGATTATGTGACCTAACAGTTTACCTTCCTCTAATCCGAAAAGGCTCTTCTTAGAATTTAAAGAAATCCCAAATTTCCTGCATTTCTCAAAAACTCATCTAAGATGTCGTAAGTGTTGGTCATCAGATTGGGAAAACACAGTTACGTCATCCAGATAGATGACAATAAATTTACCGAGTACTTCCATAAAAGTTATGTCCATTCTCTCTAGAAAATGGCCCTGGAGTTCATCAACCCGAAAGGCATTTTCAGATACATGAAAGTACCCCATGGTGTTGTGAAAGTGGTTTTGTCTTGGTCAACTGGGTGAACGAGAACCTGATTATAACCCGAGAACCCATCCAGTAAAGAGATTCGACTGGATCTGACTACTCTTTGTAATATGCAATCCATTTTTGGCAATGGGTAATTATCCTTCTGAGAGGCCTTATTTAGATTTCAGAAATCGATGTAAAGCCTGATTTCTCCAGATTTCTTTCATGTTGGGACCAAATTTGAAACCCATTTGGAAAACCATAATGGGACTATAATTTTAGCATCGTACATTTTTTTTATTTCTTTCTCTATCAGGGGGAGTATCTTGGGATTGATTTTCCTAAGTTTCTTCCTGAAAAGTTTTTGGTCTTTTTTTATTGGAATCCTATGTTGTATAATGTTAGTGTCATAAGCTTTCAAGTCCTCGTAACCCCAGGCAAATACGTCTGACTATTCCTTGAAATTATCAATGTATTTGAGTTTCTACTCAAGGGATAATGATTTGGAAAGTTTCACCATCCTGGGTTTCTCTTCTGTCCCTATATTACAATCTTCTACTTCTTGACCACTGGCTTCAATTTTCAGTTTTTTATCTACATCATTAAAATCAAATAAGTCCTCTAAAGAAACTAAACCCCTAGGTAAAACATTACTTTTCAAATGCAAAACATCATCTTCTATCTCATCATCTCCTAACTCTCCTGAATCTATTTTATTTATGCTATCATTTCCAAAATCAGGTCTTTTTACATTTTCATCTTCATTTTCTAAATCTATCTTTGTACACTCGAAATCATTTTTACATTGCAGAAAATCTTCAATTTGATCATCATTACCAAATACCTGCCAATATTTGATGTTGTCTAGAATAGTAGGTCTACATTTTACCTCGACCGTGTATGGATGAGTGGATCGAAAAGGCATCTTGCATGTGGCTACTGACGTAGCTAACCCATCTACCAAAATATTCTGTCCCCTAGGCATCACCTGCAAATCAACTTCAGTGAAACATTTAAGAGTATCCAAAATGACATTCCTATAAAATCTAAGATGAGGGTGTGTTGTTGCATAATCACCTTTAATTTTCTTGATTATTAATTCAAAATCACCTCTTACCATAATTTGTTTGGCACCAACCTTCTTTAGAAGTTTCAGATCGAGCATCAAGGCTTCATACTCGACAATATTGTTAGTGCATTGAAAATTTAATTTGTAAGAATGATTCTTCGAATACTTGGATCTATGATTGTGCAACCAAACTCCTGCTCCATCTCCTTCTTTGCTTACAAATCCATCAATGTCCATACTCCAGAAATCTATTGGAAATTGTTTAGTTATCACATTTTTCTTTCTTTCTGCCTCAACGATTTATTGGCCTTCATCTGGACCAGATGTATCTTCTTCCAATTGAACAATTTGTTCTCCTATATCACCATCATTGTATAGGATGAAGGAGTCCAGGTCAGAATGTGTAGAGTATAGAGGATAGTTATGTGGTTTTTCTTGGCTGCTCACCATGTACTTCATAGTGTTTCTCTATATAGTCTTCTCTATTGACCAAAAATTGGGACAGTGGCATATGACATATCCAACTGCAAAGTACCTTTCAACTTGCCCCCCCAAGACTGGGACAACAACATGCCATACTTCAGGGAAATTCCTACAACCACAACATCCATGACCATGCTTTTCATAGGAATCTGAACTAGTGTGATACACAAATCCTTAATCAAACCGATACATCTAACTTTACTGGAGTCAAATGACTGTAAGTCCTTGTAAGGTCTGGTAACCTCAAGTCCCAGTTTTTCCATCACTGCTTTAGGCATCAGATTATGGGAAGCACCCGAATCTAACATAGCATTATGTAGAACCAGGTCGTGTATATTAAGACTGATGTAAAAAGGAGCGACAACACCATTGTCAGTCTGACCATCCACTTGTGGTCTGAACAAGATTTCGGGTTGGTCATCTGTAAGGTTCACAGTATCTAAACGATTCATTGATCCAACAGTTAAGGCCTTAATACCTATATCAGGTTCAATGGTCAATGCTTTAATTTGTAAATGGTAAGCGTCTTTGCTCAACAACTCAGAAAGGGGAATGGAAATTTTTACTTTGGCTAATTCCCCTTCGAGGCTAAAAGGTGTAGGTGCTCTACTTTATCTCAACAATTCTGATTTGTCCACCACAATCTTCTGGCTAGAAGTATTTGGTGGGTTAATTGATGAAACATAAGACTGTGGTGATATTTTCAGAATGGTAAGGTTTCTTTTTACTAAAACTTCAGCACTACCCTTCTCAGGGCTCTTCTCGGCAGAAGGCTCAGGGGATTTTTGGGTTTTGACTGACTTCTTTGTTTCAGTCACCTTTTTGGAGAACTTTCGTCTGTATTTTTACTTCACAGATTGTACTGCCAGTGTACCTCCAAAATAACATTTTCAAATGCCTTTTGTTCGACATCTTCAACTTCTTCACTTACCTTTGTTTGATTGAGAAGAAATTTTTTTTCTCTTCATGGGTAAGGAAAATAGCTTCGTTATCGTGAATGCCCATGAGGTTTATGTGAGTATCCTCTAGTTCTTCAATTACTTCCTCTCCTTCATCAACATAATTTTCTTGTAGGGGAGGTTTGATCTATTGATCATGACCTCTTTGTTCCCTTTGATCGCTAGGATCTCTTTGCTTGATTTGAGGAGGGTTTCTTATGAAGTTAGGATTTCAGATTTGAGGGGCTGGTGGGTTTTCTCTAAGAGGATTTATTTTGGGTACAGTAAGTCTCTCTATCATTATTTCCATTTCTCTGCTAAGGAATCCAATTTGGAATTGAAGGTTGATGTGGAAGGTTCCTCTTTGATTGTGACACTCCTCTTTATCCTCTATCGTGCCTTTTTTTCCAACAGGTTGGCCTCCACACTTATTTCACTTTTCTTCATGTCCTCCAGAGTGGTGGAGTTTCTTTCCCTTAATTGATATGACATATCGACTTCAAAACCATCAGGGAATTTTATCAATTCCAAACCTTGTGGAGGTTTAATATTGGTTGGAATTGCATTGTACAGGTTATTGAAATGGGTGTAGTAATCTTGTACTGTCTCACCTTGATTTCTTCTGATGTTTTCGTATTCTGACAATATTTGGAGAGGGTTTTTCTTTACCTCCCATATATCTAGAAAACTTATTTGGAATAGGGTAAGGTCGAGCACTGAGGTAGCACATAAACCTTTATACCATTTATTAACATAACCCATCAAACTTTGCACAAACAATCTCATTTGAATGTCAGCCTCGTCTCCTTCCTGTAGATCAAAATAATCATTCATTTTCTCAATGTGTTACTGTGTGATCAAGGATCTTGTTCCATCAAACTATGAAAGTCTCGTTTGATAGTCCTGGGGCATAGCATGAAGGGGTGCGGCCAACACCAAGGGAGCATATCTGGCTGCCATGATAGTCAGAGGAGGCGGGACAATAACCTGGATGATAGATGGAGTGGTGATAGAAGATGAGGATGAGGAGGGGATAGCTGGCACAGAGTGAGTCATTTGAGGTTTAGCAGTGGGAGATATAACTTCAGGAGTCTGGGGTTGCAAGACGGTTGGGCCTAGGACTGTTTCATCCACAAAGCTATCAGATTCTGTTATGAATAAGATTTGTTCGAAAAGGATGCCAAAGTTGATATCCTGAATGACAAAAAGCTCCTCTGGAAGAGAAGGGGACTTCTGAAGGGGATTATGTCTTACTAAACCTTTAGCAATGGTATTTTTCCTGAGAAACTATTCTAGATTATCTGTTGCTATTGCAGGTTCTGGGTCTGGGTGAGAGCGAGTCTAAGCTCTTTTGGAAGCTAGATTTCTTTTTGATTTATATATATATACTTTTTAGTTTTACGAGTCTGAAAATAATATGTGAAATTTTTCAACAACCTCTAAACATTACTTCTCTCTCAGATTTGCAATATTTCAGAAGAAAACTTTTCTTCTAGGGAAAAGAAGATGTGAGGTTAAAAATTTGTTCAGTTCTTTGCCCAGTATGTTCGCCACTATGTTAACGCTCTGTAAATTTCCTAGAGGTTGTTAGAAAAGAAGAAATTTATGGGAGGTAACTTTATCCAACCACTTTGAAGATGGGATCTAGACCTAACAACTTCAGAGAGGGATATCTCTGTATGATTTAGATATGTTTTAAATTTGAAATATTAGGCTAGGTAAATAAAATATGTTGGTTTTGTTTGTTGTATTTTTCATTGGGTTGGCTGAGAGAGTTTACACATCCATTGGGCTATGGGGTCTGTATCATGAAATAAAATCCAAACCAGAAAGAAAAGAAACTTTTCACAGGGTGAGATAATGTAATCACTAGATTCTTTTAGTAGCATAAATGAGAAATAGGAGAAAAAGGTGAGAATGTCAATTACAACAAAGAAGCAGTTAAGAATTTCTTTATCATAAAATTAGAAGATGAAACGCTAAAATATTTCAAAGTGAGAAATAGGGTATAAAAAGATAAATACTGCAACATTCATTACTTTCAAAGATTAGATTTAGCAAACAGTGTGATAACTAAGCGAGAATAACATTAAACTTAGAAAGAAAAACATCACTAGTCAATACACGCAAGAATCCTATAAAAATGCCTCTTTGTATTAATGGAATATCTCTTGAAAAATATTACAGTCTGATAGCTTGCAGGGCATAAAGATCAACCCTCAATACTTCAAAAAGTGAAGTATTTATAACCCAAAATTACAAATGATCCTATCATTAAATATCAGGACGTTGTAAATCTATTTTTAGCCTAACTAACTTAACAACTTACAAGAATCTAGGAAACTGTTTGATGATGTGTCGCAACTGCATGTTGTTTTCTGGGTGAACTGTTGGTGAGGCCTCTACATGACCTCATCTGACTGGATAGCTGACTGGGCCGGGACAACTCATCTACTACTTGATTACATCACAAAGATCTTCCCATCGAAGATGACTGGGAATGTTGAATTTGAGTAGCCTTCGGTAGACGTCATCCATTTCTGTGTACTTGGCGAAAGTAGGCTTGGTGATGAATATGTAGCAGATCTCATGTTGAATACTGATATCCAACTGAAGTGCATCTAGGAATGACTTGCCAGTGATGTTTCCTTGAATTCCTAAAAACTTTGAACTATCCTTAGCCACATTGGCCAGTCTCTTTTTGTAGTCTGGGAGTGTCATCAGTTTTCCATTTATCACCTTCAGGCCAGGAAGACCTTTCTTCTGTAGAGCCTCAATCTTGCTGAAAAACTTTTGTACCCCTAGGTCCATGGCCTGAACCTTTTCTTATAGCTATAGCATTAGTCCTGTCTTGGTCAAGACTCTTTTGACCTCAAGGATGGTCTATGTTCTATCCTCAATTCTCAGCTCTTCTAGCTCCTCTCTGGTTTTAGAATTCAATAATTTGATGATTTCATTAGCCTGTGTGGGCATATCTCCCAGTTCTGATCTGATATTCCCGATGGCTTGTTTACTTCTCTGCACCAATTCATTTTGCTCAAACATAATCTGTAACATTGGCCATATTTCATTCATAGAATTGGTGATGTCTGTCCAAACACTTTCTTTGACTTTGGCCAATATTTTACCTGCCATTGTTTGCTTCTGGAGCTGTTGTAACTCTTGTTTGAGCTAGTCTAACACATGTTTTTCCTTGGAGAAGCTGGTTTGATAAGAATATTTGAGTTCCTGAAGGTTCTCAATCTCCTTTTTGAGCCTTCTAATCTCTTTCTCTTGCAGGTTCATATCTTCCATAGATTTGCTGATGGGACTTCTACTAGTGATGTTGTGCCCACTCGTGAGAGTGGCACTACACTCAATGGAATGACTTCCATGGGTTTCAACTGTTCTTTCTCTTTGACTAGCTTCTCCATATTAGCTTCCATTTTCTTTAGTTGTGCATTCTGCTCCATGATTAACTTAAGCATCTCATATTTTTCTCCTTCTTCCTCTGCTATTTCCTTTTCCTGCGAGTCTACTGTTGGTGGCAACTTCAATTATTTCATCAAGGAATCTATGTCGAAATTTTTCTTCTTGATCATCTCCTCAACTGCTTTCACATTCGAGGGGTCATACCCGATCTTGAGGACCAGTTCCTCCAATGTTTTGATCTTGTTATCCTTGGAAAAAGATGATATTTTCTCCAACTTCAGCTGTGTCTAGACGTTGTTCAGAGACACTTGTAACCTGGAGGTACTGGTGGAAGCATGTGCTAGCATGGACAAAACCATTTCTCCCGTCTGCTTGTGTAGATCCATTTGATCGGCAGGGCGCATTTCTTTAGTCTAGAATGGAAGCATGTGCTAGCATGGACAAAACCATTTCTCCCGTCTGCTTGTGTAGATCCATTTGATCGGCAGGGCGCATGTCTTTAGTCTAGAATTCAAAAGTTGCCCTCTTGTAATCGGTGATTACCTTTGGGTCTGGTACCTGCGCTTGGAGAAATTCCATGTGCATTCTTCCCTTCTCTGTGTTGAACGCCGATAGTTCCCTGTGTTGTGTAGTCAACGTCTGCTTCCAGAATTGGGCATATGTGCAGTTGGTCAGAGTTTGATTCTTTTCCTTGATCAAGTCATATTTCTCAAAGATGCTCAGGTTTGGTCCTGTCTTGCCTAGCTGGTTGATTGGTGGAGTATATGTAGTCTTCTTTGGTAACATAGTGGTTATAATCTGTTTTTTGCTTGTGTTGAGGAGGGACTGATCAATCTCTGTCACTGCAGTGGATGGAATTTCCTTTTCTCCAGCTGGGTCAGGAGATGGACTGGTTTTTGGCCTCTTAGTATGTAGTCAGAATTCTTCTAATGACACTTCAGTGAAAGGAGGTGACAGATCCTGCCTAGGCATTTTCTCCTTCAGAGCCTGTGTTGTGGTTGTATGTGATATAGTGACTGGGGGGTGCTATTGTTCTGTTTCAACCAAAGTGTTTGGTTCCCATCCTTTCTGGTTTGCAAATTTCTCTACCTCAGGTCTAGATTCATGGACATACGGTATATTCTTGTTTTTTATCCTCATATCTGAAATGATCCCACATGGATTGTAGTTCCATGTGAAACTCATAAAGAATTTCATTTCGTTCAACAGCCTGTCCGCTTCCTCGCCGACACCTCGATTGTTGCAGATGAAAGAGCCAATTTTCTCTTTGATTCTGAGTTGTTACTTCTTCTTTAAAGACACAAATTGACAAATTTCTCGTGAATATTGTTCACCAGGAACGTGCTGAAGCTGAACTGTATAGTAGGCTTCTCATCAATGGAGAAAATAGACAAAAATCCCATAATGGGTTTGTCTACCCATTGATTTGAATAATAACCCAACAAGGCACATAGGGACGTGATAACTTGGTTTCCTTTGGTTGAGAACATGGAGGAAGTATAAGGGGGATTTGTAGTGGGGGAGTCAAGCAGATTGTGGAAGAAAAAGCTCAAATATTTGAGCTCTTTGAAGAAAATTCATCTTCTGATATAACTCTGTAAGGATTTCAAGGTTAAAAGGTGATGCAGAGTCGGCTCAGGATATTTGCATCATTTGGTCAATGGTTTCTGGCATGATGAGGAAGAGAACTTCCCCGGACGAGGATACGATGGCTCTTTGCTCGGGAATATAGTGGGCTTGGAATTTGAGGGAGAACTCTGGGAAATGGTGAATCTTGGGAGAAACAGATTCTAGAAAGATTTGTCCACAGTAGATCTAGGTGCGATAATCTGGTCCGTTGATACATGGGAGGTGCATAAATGTGGGTGTGAAAGCATATGCACCTTGAAAAACTTAGGATAAGAGCATATCATGGGTTTTTCCCAATATTTTACATCTTTACATCACCAAGGGGTTAGACAAACAACTTTTTGAGCATTCAAAACATGGTCCAACATTGATCATCCAGCTGGTTTTATCAAAGTAAAGCAAATTAGCCTATGTTCTAGCCTAACTTCCTAGGACAATTAGCCTAGATTAAACTATTGGGCTAAGAACTTACTCTACCCTGGGGCTATCTGACCAAGATTAGATAGTCTGGCCAGA
Organism: Picea abies; assembly: GCA_900067695.1. Taxonomy (NCBI): domain Eukaryota; kingdom Viridiplantae; phylum Streptophyta; class Pinopsida; order Pinales; family Pinaceae; genus Picea; species Picea abies. The sequence goes on along the minus strand of CBVK0100410164.1, from coordinate 1,322 downwards.
TTTATTCACTAACTAACCTAGATCACTTGGCTAAGATTAAATAGTTTAGCCAAGCTTATTCACTATTCCTATCAACTTCAATTTAAAGAACTTGGCCATGCCTGAAAGGTATGGACCAAGTCACTGTTATTGCATGGGGCTCTTATTGAAATTCTTTTATGCCCTCTTTTCTTTTTCTTTTTTCTTTTTCTTTCTTTTCTCAAATTATTTGCAGAATGAAAAATCATTTGACAAACAAAAAACACTGGAGAGATAACATTCCAGTCACTAGTTGATCCTATAAATTATAGGGTGATAATAGCGGCTCCACTTGGGGATGGTACTCTCCTTGTGAAGTGCTAAGAATCCTGATTCCTGATGTTCTGAAACTTCCTCCCTAGTCACCTTTGTTGCTTGATCGGTTTTATTTTCAAAAAATGGAAGAACAATGGTCAGTGGCTTAGGGCCTCCTCTTCGGGATTCAACCAACTGACCAAAGTTATTCACTCAGAAACTCACAAGAAAAATAAAAAATGGTTTGTACTATGGAAAGTGTGACTTCAGGTGTTACACATCAAAATCACTCAACTGGATAAGTGTCGCATATTTCCTCTCACTTGTCGCAAGTGTCACAACTCCTTCACAACTTGTCGCAAGTGTCACAAGTTGGTTACAGAGTGTCGTAAATGATGTTGAATCATGCTAATCACAATGATGACACTAAAGAGGCACTTGAAACATCTCATGTACTTGGTTTGAAGGAAGAAACTGGTTCACTGGAGTCAAACATCTCTTAACACCTAAGAGGACTTCTTTGTCAAGGGTTTGGAGGGGGAACGCTCCTCTAAAACTGCCTGAGGAGCGTTGGTGCCCCTCTACCAAGCCTCAGAAGCATTGTAGCACTTCTCCACCCCTTTGCAGGAGCGCTTCTCAATTCTGGAGCGCTGGCGCTTCTCTTGACCTTGTTAGGAGCATTCTAGCACTCTGAGGCCCCTTTTAAGGGAGCACTCCCTATTCTGGGTGAATTGTTAGCCCGATGAGAAGATTAAGGGGAGAATCATTCAAGTTTGGGGAGCAGTTGATCTTGAATTCTTGGTTCTATCAAAAGATCTCTGATCCAAGGAAGAGGTTCCCAACTGGTTCTAAACATAACTCAAGTGGTTAGGCTCTTCCCTGTTGGATCATGTTGTCATTGATGCCAATGGTTTGATTGATTGATGTCATTGATTGATGTCAAGTGATTGATTGATGTCAAAGGATTGATTGATTGATGATTGATGTAATATAATATGTATTGTCCTTGATGAGAATGCATAGATGAAGATGGATCAATGAGTTGTCAT
>CBVK0100410163.1:0-12570 GCA_900067695.1 Picea abies | reverse complement strand
TTTATGGTTGCATCTCTGATATATTTCTGTGATATTACTGGATATACGCGATATCTCTGTGCATTTCTTTATTATATCTCCGCTCTCATTTCGTGCCAAAAATAATCCGGATCACTCTTAGTTTCTAGTGGTTACTAATTTTAACTAAGTTTTCAAAACTTAAATGTCCCATTATCTTATGCCATAACTAGCTTTCATTTGTCTGTCCCACACAACATACTTGTTTTCCAATTTTATTTAGAATGTATACATTGTTTGGAGTTTTGATTATTGTTTCTACCAATCTTCCAGTGTCTTCATTTTTTATTTTGCATTCTTGGGAGTTAAACATGAGTGTGTGTCCATGGTCACACAGTTGACTTACAATTAGAAGGTCATGTTTCAAATCTTCAACTAGAAGAACATTTTATGTTGTGTTCTTCTGACTTCCAAGGCTAACTTTACCTTTTCCAATTATCTTGGCAGATTTATTGTCTCCAAATGAAGCATTTCCTCCCTTCTCTCTCTTTATCTTAAGGAATTTTTTTTCATCACCAGTCATATTTCTTGAACATCCATTATCTATGTACTAATATCTTTCTTTATCTTGAGCATCCATTGCTAAATCACATTCTTCCTGAGAGTTCATTTCTTGTTTCTTCTTCCAGAATTTGGTGGTATTGCTAACAACAGTGTGTTTTTCAATAGGGACATGTGTCCAACTGATGCAATATTGATATTTATGTCCAAAATTGTGCAATATATAACATTCAATATCATAGTTAAAAAGTGGATCAAATGAATTCTTGTTTCTATTGTCAACATGATTTTTTCTTTGTCGTTCACATAATTATTTCTTGATGCTTTGTACATGCCTCCATTTCTTATTTGATCATTTTTTGGATATGCTCTGTAGTCTATTGCCTTATGTCCAAAATTGTTGCATGAAAAATAGTTACAAGAAAGAGATATTCATAGTTTTTCATAGTAGATATTCTTGGTGTCATCACCTTTCTGAATTCATTCTTCCTATGAAGGAAATTTGACTTATGTTGGTTAGGGTTTGCTTCATTGGTGTCTGCATTGCATTCAATGGAATTGATCAAGGTTGTAGCATAACTCTTGGCTTATTCCTTGGTTTTATGTAATGTGTGGTTGGGATTGTAACCAAGTCCAGTTATGTCGAATGGTGATCTTTGGTTATTGAGCACATTGTCTAATATCATGAAAATCTAAAAAAAATTTACTATTGTTCATATCAAGTATAAGTACATCAATTTCCTTCATTAAGGAAGTATTTTCTTTTTTAAGTTTCTAGCAATATTCTTCTTTTTTTGTGGTTGAATCATTATTCGCTCTTCAACTTTCTTATGTTCTTATAGTTGAGAAACCAAATAAGAATTATGTGACAATTCTTCCTTCAACTATCTATTCTTTCTTCTGAGCCTTTTTGTTTCATATAGGGTACAGAGTAATTGTCCTTCATGATCAGATTCATTTTATCCAATATCTAGGACATTTTTATTTTCTTCATCTTCAATGGACTCTGTTTCTTGGGCCATGAACATAACATCTCCTTCAATCTCTTCATCACTTTTAGAAGACAAGTAGTCGTTCTTATTGGAATAGAGATTTTTCTTTTGCTTCTAGAAGTATTTGTTACTTTGATTCTTACCCTTTCATTTATCCACATATTCATTTTATCCAATCTCTAGGACGTTTTTATTTTCTTCATCTTCAATGGACTCTGTTTCTTGGGCCATGAACATAAAATCTCCTTCAATCTCTTCATCACTTTTAGAAGACAAGTAGTCGTTCTTATTGGAATATAGATTCTTCTTTTGCTTCTGGAAGTTTTTGTTACTTTGATTCTTATCCTTTCGTTTAAAATCATCCTTATATTTGTTGTCCATGTTTTTGTTATGAGGGCATTTGGAAGCAAAGTGTCCTACTTCACCATAATTAAAACATTTGAAAGGAATCTTACCTTTATATTTTTTGGTTCCTCTGTGGAACCTTTTCACAAAATTGGCTTCTTCACATTAGAATCATCATTTGAGTTGTCACTTGATTTCATTTTCTTATGTTGTTCTTCTTTGAGGCTTTGAATGTTGCTTCCTTTTTAGGTACTTCTTCTTGTCCTATTCGTATATCCTAGGCTCTAAGAATTCTATGCAATTCAACCATTGTTAATTTGTCCAATTCTTTTCTTTCTTCAAGATTTGATATCTTAGGATTGACTCTTATAGGAAGTGACATGAGTACCTTTTTCACAATTAATTTTTCATCAATCATTTCCCCCAATCCTCTGATGATGTTTACAATTTCATCCACATGTAAAAGGTATGTTGCAATGTTTTCTTCTTCATTCATCTTCAGGCTTTCAAATTGACTCCTATGAGTTTGTAGCTTTGTTTGATTAACTTTATCATCTCCTTTATGAGTGTTTTGTATTGTATCCCACATATCCTTTGTTGATTCACAATGCATCACTTTGGTGAATTTTGATTTTGATCATCCTTCCAAAATTGCATTCATGGTTTTTGCATTGTTTTCACCGAGCATCTTTGCACCCATATAAAAAAGTGGATTTTATGGAGTTTCATAACCATTCTTGAATGATTCCTAGGCATCATACCCTAGTGACTGCAAATACACTCTCATTCTAATTTTCTAGAAGGCATAATTTTTTCTATCAAAGCATGGAGATTTTCTTAAGGATAATTTTTCCTATTTATCCATGTGACTTGTTGGGATCTACCTTCCAGTGGTTAGATGGTTTCTAAAGGAACCTGCTCTGATACCAATTGTTGGAATGTTCAATAGTACAGAGAGGGGGGTGAATTAGTACTATACCCTTTAATTTATTTTTATATTAAATTGATTCAAAACACATTAGCGTATATAATTGCAGACATTCATATCAAAGATATGATCATTATAATCAACACATTACAGATATAGAAGTGAAAACCTTGAAATTATTTTATATATAAATGTCAATTTGTGAACAATTTTTTTTTTGTGAGGACACCAATCCTATTATGAGCACCAACTTATAACACAGGCACCAACCTGCAAATTAAAGAGGAAACAAATCATATGTAGGAACCAACCTACAAACCAAGCATCAACGTGGGTGATCTGAAAGTCCTTTAAAAAAAAATCTACCTGAAATCAATCGTAAGCCATAGAAAATAACTTCACCAAATATTTAGCCTTATTTTCTTCTCCATGAGGTTCATGAGATATGAATTATGTGCTACTTCCTCATTTTTTCAAATTTGTTAATCCACCGCACACTCTCACCCACTAGCTTGATCAAGGGATCATTATTTATATGGATCGTGTACTCAACCATTTGTCCACATACGAAGTTGTGCTCATCAAGTTGGCTCCAAGTCCCTTTGCCTCTTCCATAAAATTGGGCCCTAACATTTTTCATTTCACGTGATCTTCTCACAGACCAAACAACACAATTTGGACGCTGAGCAAGCATCAAATCTCATCCTAGATTCAATATTTTTCGTTGATTTACAACCACCTTCATCTGGGTACAAATACACTCTACAACATTGTTATTCGATCTTTCCTTCATTTGATCACAACCGTTAATTTATTCTTTCATATCGGGACCAACAAGGTATTGAAACACTCAACACCATCTCGACCAATAGTAGTCATTACATCTGGTCCAAAATTAATATCGTATGTTGATATGTTCCCATGTTCACTGAGTCACCGGGCTATCGTACCCCGGGGATTAGGACATGGCACTGACATTATCCCATCCTCGTGGACCATTTGTTCTTTTACACATGTTACTAACATGACCTCCCTTCTTTGTATACCTTTCATACGTTTCTCAGGCGGGACCCATGTAGATCTACAATGGTCATCACATCTCGATCGCATGCCAACCAATGGTCCAGATTTTTCCTCGTATCTCCTTCATCGGAGTACCTCCATTGCAGTCAACCAATATACTCTGATATGGCATGGTTGCTTATATAGCTTCCACGTGGATATAACATCATATTGAACTAATCTTGTCATGGCTTCTTACACTGACATGGCTACTTAGGATAATTTGGCTATCGACATCATGTTGACATCATCACTTACTTCAGCTCTTATTTGTACACATTTTTGACTTGGAACTATGACACATGGCCTTGTCCTTTCTACTTGTGTGGCTCTGACATGGAATTTGATGTGGCATGAGCTGACTCACACTCATTCAGAGTCTCTCGTCGAATTCCCAATGTAGTATTACATTCAAACACTCTTATGCAAAAGAATCAAAGAATATTCCCTTCTCAATTCAAATTTCATTTCGAAATATTAGGAGTGTGAAGGGTTGTGTATAAGTCTTTTGGAGTGTTTTGTCAAAGTGAAATGGTTGAACCTTTTATTCACACTCTAAAGAAAGAGCATTGAGGAATATTTCTTTATCTTTACTTTGACCAATAAGTTGTTGCCACGTGTCCCTATCTTGCTACTGGTGTATGCCACTCCGATTAATGGTCCAAATTGCATGTTGGAGTTGTTTAAAATGCTCGAAGTGGGATCCTATAACATATTACTCTGAAACAAAAGCTATTGGAGTCTTTGGAGTCGAGGTATGGTATAGGAATATGAATTATAAAAAAACCCCATTGTCGATCGTTCAATATCTACAGTCACACCTATTATCCTTCACTTCCACCGTGTCAGGTCTACATTGGATGACTTGTACATATCTACCATGTGTATGCCACGTGTCTCACTCAAAGTTGTGGATCCCATTGTCACTTGTCCACTTCACAATCATTGATGTCAAATCATCACATCTCTACAAGCTGTCATGTTGGCCCTTGGATATGAAAGGAAGTGAAGATTAAGGAATAAAGGCGAAGTACGAACTGCGTGGAAGATACATAAACTGAGGAAGGGTCGAAGTGGGAAAAGAAGTAGAAAAGAAGGAGAGAAGGAAGGAAAGCCTAGTTGTTGGAAGAGAAGATCGAGGAAGATAAAGTAGTAACGGAAATGGATCATGGAAAACTCAGCAAGCGGAATAAGACATCAACAATTTCTTTGGAGCACCTCGAGGAAAAGAAGGAAAGACATGCTGGCAAAGCCCTTAAAGCATGGGTCAAGTTGACCTAGGGTTTTGGCACCTAGGGTTTTGGATCTAAGGTTTTGACACCTAGACTCTTGCCATGTAATGTATAAATAAAGGTCTAGGAGAGTCGAGAGGGTTGCTCAATAGTTGGTTCGTTGACACTATGATTGTGGTTGTTCATTGTTGAGTGTTGTTGTGGAGAACGATATTGAGTCTATATTACGAGATCTTCAGTTGGGCACAAATATCAACCTTGTAGCTAGGTGCATAAGGATGGACGAGAGAAAGAGGGAGATATCTGCAACCTAACTACACAAATAGAACTATATGTTTTCATAGAATATATCAAGAAACAAAGTTTTGTGGATGTAGACCTAGGGAGAGGGTGAACCATGTATATATTGTTGTTCTTTGTGATTGGTGTTGTGTTATTTTCCATCTGTTATACTATTATTGCATTGTTGTGTTAAATTCGAGATATAACTTGTGAAGTGGGCTTAAGTGAGATAAACAATAACTAGATTGATGTGTGTTGTTATTCTGGATCCACTTTTCATTTCCTCTGGTTGTAGACACCTGTGTCCTACAACCCCCTATTTCTATTTCAGGTGAGACTGCATCTACTTCGAAGTTGTTTCCAAAAGGGTCAGTAGTTAGCGCTTGTTGGTGTGCTGCTAGAGTTGAAACCTGGGTCTGCCCCTATGCCAACAAATGGTTCTGTTTTTGGGACCGATATCTTTTTGAGGGAATGTCAAGGTGGTTCCCATTGAAGATAGAAATTTAGAAGTGGATAGAAGAACAAGAGAAGGACTTCGCTGAAGCCCAGAACAAGAATCCTAGCATTAGTAAAGAAGATTGGTTAGGAAGGTACAACTTCACCGACATACACAAGATTTTCTTTGGAGGAATTCATAAAGATTTATATGAGTGGTTATCCATATTAATAGATACCTAGTTTGAGATCAGATCTAGACCACCTATGGTTTGGATAGCAGCGTTGATCAAGAAGGTCAAGAGATTTGATAACATTGTGTCTAGGATCATGGATATTTGGTTTGATAGCACTATTGGAGGGTACATTACTGAGTTTTCCATTGATAGAGTTGAATCGTATAGCCAATCAGAGAGGTACTTCTTTAAGGGACCTAGAGGAAAGTTCCCACACTTCTTAAAGCTAAGGATTAAGATGTTATTGCATGAGAATAATATCCCAAAGATACAGTGAAGCTAATTTTCAAGAATTAAGACAGTGACAGTGATACAAAGGATGGATACACACGCAATGGAAGACCATTTAGAGAGGTTCCTCTTGCGAACCTATTTAAGAAAAAATACAGAGACGAAGGATTATATAGTGGAGAAGAATAAGATCTAAGTAGGAAGTACAAACCAAAGAAGTACAGACCAAGGAAGTTCAGAATCCACAATAATATAGGAAGTACAGACCAAAGAACTTCGTTGAGGAGAACCATAAATTTCAAGAATTGTGCCTACTGTCGAAGTAAGTAATATCATTCCTCCTATTGTTTTAGAAGCATTAAGTAACAAGAGTAATTAGAGTAGTCATAGAAATCAGAGTACTATTACAATCAGTTTAGTACATACTCAGTCAAGAAGCCAAGGAATATCTATGGCAAATGAAATGAGGTTACCAATCTTTAGAGGACATGGATCTGAAGATCCTGATCAACATTGGTTCTTATGCGAAGATGTATGGAGTATCAAGCAAGTCACTAACGAAGTTGTTAAGAGAACTAATGTTAGTACTACCTTGAGGGATCGTGCGCTGAATTAGTATATGAACTTTCTTTTAGGAGATGGACAGCCTAAACCGATGAATACTATCAAGACTGAATTGAGTGAAAAATTCAAGAAACCTAAGTCGGAGTTGCAATGCATTACAGAGATGAAATAAATAAAGAAGAAGGTCACTAAACCTATTTGGCAGTTTGATGAAAGGTTTAAGACTCTGACAGGTTGGTTGAGTTTTTAGATTCCAGAAGAACAGAATAAAGAATAGTTCATTGCTACTCTCTTGCCACATATCAGAGTCCCTCTAATGCAACAGAAGGTCACTTTGCAAGTTGAAGCATTGGATATCGTTGTGAAACTAGAAGCAACCCCTGTGGGATAATCCATCCTAGGTATGAGTCAAATCTTGAATCAGTTAACTAGTTTATCTTTACAAATCGAAGATATGAAGAAATACAAAGGAAAAAAGAAAAGAGAAGATATCTAGTGTATCAGATGTAAATCAGAGGGCCATGACAAGGAGCACTATCCCTTATTTCATGAATACTTGGCCTCTAGAGCACCTAGTCCTTTGAAGCGGACTACTATACATTGGTGCGAGGTATATAGAACTAGACATCACCCTGGTGAATGTTATTATATGCAAAAATATGCCAAGACACCTATCAATCTTTACTGCACATTCTGCAAGTTTGTGGGACATGATGAGAAGGATTGTAGGGATTATGATCTCATGCATGAAATATCAAGGGACACATATAGAATTCAAGGAGCAACACAACAAGAAGGAAATAATGCGCAGTTCAACTCCCTAGGAAGAGGAAACTTCAACCCTCATGATGGATTCAGAGGAAGAGGATGAGGAGGAGGTATGGTTTGAGGTAGAGGAAAAATAATTTGTTATAACTACACATAGCCAAGAAAATTGGCAAGGGATTGTCAGAACCCTTGTACCACTTGCAACTATTCTAACTTGTTTGATCATGTCATCAAAGATTGTCGATTATTGTTGGCCAAAATCCAGGAGAGATGAGGAGGAAACCAACAAGTACAGTTAATATCAGTAGAACCTCTTGGTGAATACCCTAGAGTTGTTGTTATTACTAGAGGAGGCATTGTTATAGAAGAAGACAAAGTGACTCCAGGAAAGACTACAGAAGGATCAAGGATCAAAAAATTTGTAGTTAAGGCATAGTTGTTTGATCCAAGGAGAGAGAGGCATAATTTTGGGGAAGTAAGGAAATAATTTTTAGAAGGACAAGATTCTTCATCTAAGGCACAACCAGAATTAAGGGAATGTGGAATTCCACTAGCATTTGATTAGTCTTCTAAGCAAGGAAAACAGGTAAGAAAGCTTATGGAATTCCTATGTAATTGCATTAATTTGATTAAGGTTGAAAGAGTTGTACAAGAGATCTAATACTTGATAAGACAGTATGAGATAGGAAGGGTAGATCCTCTGTTGAATAAAGTAGTACATAAGGTATCTAGAAAGAGAAGGACAAACAAGGAATTACACCTTAGTGCTCAGATTGGAGACTATGATGTGGACTATGTAACAAGAACCCTAGCATTAGTATAGAAGACTGGTTGGGAAGGTACATCTTTACCGACATACACGATATTTTTTTGGAGGAATTCATAAGGAGTTATACGAGTGGTTAGCTAGACTAATAGATACCCAGTTTGAGATCAGATCTAGACCACTTGTGGTTTGGACAATGACGTTGATCAAGAAGGTCAAGAGAGTTGATAATTTTTTGTCTAGAGGAGTGGATCTCTGGTTCGATAGCACTATTGGAGAGTACATTATTGAGTTTGATATTGACATAGTCGAATCATATAGTCAAGCAGAGAGGTAATTATTTAAGGGAAATAAGGGAAAGTTTGTACACTTTTTGAAGATGAGGATTAAGATGTTATTGCATGAGAATAATATATTAAAGATATAGTAAATCTAATTTTCAAAAGTTCAGACAATGACAGTGACACAGAGGCTGGACACATGCCCAATGGGAGACTGTTCAGAGAGGTTCCTCTTGCGAACCTATTTAAGAAAAACTACGGAGATGAGGGATTATATAGTGGAGAAGAGGAAGATGTAACAAACGAAAAGAGTTTAGAATCCACAAGAATAGGGGAAGTACAGACTGAAGAAATTCACCAAGCAGAGATAGAAACTTCAGGAACTGTGCCTACTGTCGAAGTAAGTACTATTACTCCTCATGTTGTTTTACCAACATTAAGTAACTAGAGTAACCAAAGTAGTCAGAGTAGTCAAAGTATTGTTACCAACAGTTTAGTGCATACTCAGTCAAGAAACCAAGGAAGATCTGTGGCAGATGAAATAAGGTTACCCCTCTTCATAGGAGATTGATCTGAAGATCCTAATCAACACTGGTTCTTATGCAAACCTATATGGATCATAAAGCAAGTCACTGAAAAAGTTGTTAAGAGAACTCAATTTAGTAATGACTTGATGGATCGAGCTCTGAAATGGTATATGAAGTTTTCTTCAGGACCTGGATAGCCTAAAACGGTGAATGACGTTAAGACTGCGTTGAGTGAAGAATTCAAGAAACCTAAGTCAGAGTCGTAGTGCATTACAGAGCTGAAATAAATCAAGCAGAAGGTCATTGAACTTGTTTGGGTGTTTGATCAGAGGTTTAAGACTCTAACAAGTTAGTTAAGTTTTTAGATTCTGGATGAAAAGAATAAAGAATGGTTCATTGCTACCCTCCTGCCACATACCAGAGTTCCTTCGATGCAACAGAAAGTTGCTTCATAGGTTGAATATTTGGAGATCACCATGAAACTAGAAGCAACCCTTGTAGGAGAAGCCAGCCCAGGTATGAGCCAAATCTTGAATCAAATAACTAGTTTATCTTTATAGGTTGAGGATATGAAGAAAGATAAAGGAAAAGAGAAAAGAGAAGATATATGGTGCATCAGATGTAAATCAGAGGGCCATGACAAGGATCATTGTCGCCTATTTCATGAATACTTGTCCTCTGGAGCACCTAGTCCTTTGAAGTAGGCTACTATACCTTGGTGCGAGGTATGTAGAACTAGACATCGCCCTGATGAATGTTATTATATGAAAAAATATGTCCAGACACCTACCAAACTTTATTTCACATTCTGCAAGTCCATGGGACATGATGAGAAGGATTGTAGGGCTTATGAACTCATGCATGAAAGATCAAGGGATACATATAGGATTTAGGGAGAAACACAACAAGAAGGAAATAATGCGCATTTCAGCTCCCTAGGTAGAGGAAACTTCAACCCTCGTGGTGGATTCATGGGAAGAGGATGAGGTGGAGGCATGGGTCGAGGTAGAGGTCATATTATTTGATATAACTGTGCACAGCCAGGACTTGGAAAGGGATTGTCAGAACCCTTGTACCACTTGTAAATATTGTAACTCGTTTGACCATGTCATTGAATATTGTCTAGTGTTGTTATCCAAACTCTAGGAGAGATGAGAAGGAAACCATCAAGTACAATTAATATCAGCAGAACCTCATGGTGAGGACCCTAGAATCATTGTTATTACTAGAGGAGGCGTTGTTATAGGAGAAGAAAGAGTGACTCCAGGAAAGACTGTAGAAGGATCAGGGATCGAAAGAGCTACAGAGAAGGCATAGTTGTTTGACCCAAGGAGAGAGAGGCATACTTTTGAAGAGGAAAGGAAATAATTTTTAGAAGGACAAGATTCTTCATCTAAGGAAAAACCAGAAGTAAGGGAATGTGGAAAGCCTCTAGCATTCAATCAGTCTGCCTTGCCCAGGTAATGAAAATTGGTAAGCAAGCTCATGGAATTCTTATATACTTGCATTAATTTGACTAAGGATGAAAGATTTGTACAAGAGATACAATACTTGATACGATAGTACGAGATAGGAAGGGTAGATCCTCTGCTGAATAAATCAATACATCAAGTATCGAGAAAGAGAAGGACAAACAAGGAATTACACCTTAGTGCTTATATTGGAGACTATGATGTGGACTATGTGGTCCTCGACTTGGGATCATAAGTAAATGTTATGATGAAGCAGACTTGGGCACTGATGGGAAAACCTAGAATGATTTATTCTCCTATCAGGCTTAGTATGTCTAATAAATAGGCAGTGAGCCCCTTTGGAAGGCTAGAGGATGCTCTGGTAGAAATTGATGGGATAAGGATATTTGCATATTTTTAAGTGATTGAAATTGTTGATGATAGCTCTCCTTATTCTGCATTGTCAGGAATTGATGGGGCTTTCAACAATTCGACTGTTTTTGAACTAAAGAGAAAAAGAATGAAATTTGAGGGTAATGGCCTTAAATTCATTGCACCTCTATCCCCAAATGAAGGTCGCAGATACATAGAACCTATCAGGGAAGAAGACCACATGTATGAGCTAGAGAACATCTACAAGATGACAACAAGACAACATGATTACATTAATCCTACAACATATGGAAATCTCAACTGGCAAAGTGAAAGTGCATGTTCATCAGATTCAGAAGAGGCATTAGAAAATTGGCAGAATGAGATGTATGAAGTCTCCACATGACGATGTGCCAGATTGACCAGAGTAGTTCACTGGATTGACACCGAAGTAAGTAATCTTCCAAAATTTGATGGTTTGAATCACTTAGAGACATATCTAGCATAATTTTAGAAAATTTTACCAATACAATAGAGGATGTTGGCACTAGATGAAGCCTTGAAAGCCACACCAGCTAGATGGTGGAGAGCACACAAGAGGAACATCATAGAATGGACACAGTGTCACACCTTATTAACAGTGTGATTTTCAAACGAAGCAGAAGGATGCAAATTTTGTTACACAAGCCAGATTTGTCCTAAGGACCACTTGATAAGTTGTGAGGAGCCCTGGGAAAACATTCCTAAAGAAAAATGGGTGCATAACTTCATTAACACCTTGGATACTACGCCTATCAACTGGTATCTTCATGCATAATTGTGCCTCATCACTACAGACTAGTATGGAATGACTCAGAACTTTATAGCTACCTTCTTATTTGAAAGTTAGTACCCTACAGTAGATCATGCTTTACAAAATATGAGTAAAAATGTCTTTCAAGAGGCACCTAACCTCACTTTCACCTGAGAAGGAGATGAATGGGCTGCACCTCTTCAACAGTTACAGGAGTGCTACAATAGTAATGTTGATGAGTATGATGACCCTAGAGATGTAAACATTACAGAAACTAAAAGTCACAGAGATATAGAAGCACCTGGTATTGAATTACCCTTTGTTGGACAACCCATCAAAATCAAGAAAATTAATATTGGAATAGAGCTAACACCTAAACTAGCAAATGTGGGAGACTATTGGGATGATGCTACTATCAGCAAGATCACAGAAATATTGCATGATTATCAAGAATTGTTTCCAACCATGTTCACAAACATGAAGGGCATTAAAGGGCCCATGGGAAATGAAGATCCCCTTACGACCCGATGCAAGACCTATCAAGCAGAGACCTTATAGAGTGAATCTCAAATATAAGCAGAAAGTTAGGATTGAATTGGATAGAATGCTGGAAGTAGGAGTCATAGATCATGTTGAAGAATCTAAATGGATTAGCCCTATGGTGGTCCAAGATAAGATATGGGAGAAATAAGAATTTGTGTAGATTTAAGGAAACTGAATGATGCATGCCTACATGACCCCTTCCCTACACCCTTTACTGATGAAGTTCTAGATAATGTAGGAGGA